>MU004505.1:0-58731 GCA_010405375.1 Lophiostoma macrostomum CBS 122681
TATTTAAAGTTATATTATTTAAAGTTATACTATTAAAGTTATATATAAAAACTTTATTTATAAATATAATAAAGATAGTAGTTTTTATAAACTAGCTATAAGTATAAAATAGTACTAATATTATATTTAAAATAGTAAAAAAAATAAAGTAGTAGTATATAAACTTATTATATACTTAAAAAGTACCTTTTATTTATAAATAAAGTTAAATATTACTAAAGTTAAGCTATTATAAGAACTATAAATTTCTAAAGAATAATAACTTAATAATTAAAGCTCTTATAAGTAAAATACTATACTATCTCTATAGTACCTTTTATAATATATTTTGCAACATTAACGGAAGCCTTTTAGATATAACCCAACCAATACTAGACTTTGCAGCACCTCATGAAACAAACCTTGGAGCTCAACAATTGGCACCATTGCTATGCCGCTGCTGATCGTATAGACGCAGATGCCGTTCCTTTGTGTAACTTTCACTGTACCTGCAGGCCCGCACTGACTCGACCCATCCTTTGAGCTCGAAGATTCCAGCCCAAAGCTAAGATCAGTTTTCACGCGCTAAAAGTCTCTTATCAGGCGCTGGAGCCTGATTGCGTGCTCGCACCCGTGCTCCCACCGGGACAACACCCCAGATAACGCACCAGGTCATACGCCGGATACCACGTGAACACGGCCCATTGAAGTCACCTGGAAGTTTACAGCACATTCTACGACAGCTAGACGGCCCTTGGCATTGACCGTGCGTTTCTGTGATCTGGCTGCCTGGCCGTGGTGTTTCTACTTCATCCATCACCACACCCACACAATCCCGAGGTCCTTAATGGCTCCTCCAGGTTCCTCCATCTCTCAAGCTCATAATCTCTTCTGGCCTGCTGCCTGTCCACCATGACCGCAGCTCTCCTTCACTGCGAGTCCTCCATTCAATCACCTCAGCCTTGCCTCTGGCTTCACCGACCTCACTCAACCTGAGAGCACTATTCTTCACTTGAACTACCGAGCTTCATACAAAGACGTCTGTCATATTCGAGTCAGTGTCACATCTCACCTCCATTTTACTGTCTTGATCGATGACTCTCCCAAGCAACTCCACACCAACTCTTCAATGAGCCATCCCGATCTGGTATCAGCTAGTCACGATGCTCCGGCTCTCATCGGCTCCACCAATTCTTCCAACTGAGCCACGACATCATTGAGCTTCGCCTCTCACAAATAGCCACCGAGCCCTCATCCATTCGCGTCGATGACATTGTTGCAAGTCAAGTCATCTGTGAGTACCCTTTCATCAGCTTCAACACCTCTCTGACTCTTCCAGACAGCCATGACTGAGTGATGTCAAGACCGAGCTCCTTCTACATTCAGCACTCATCACCAGCTCATACGTCAATCATGTCTCCATCAATCAACAACAACATCCAACACTACCACGCCATTCCTCCTTCACCATTCAAACAGCACACACCCAAAGTATGTCCCCCCCACCTCTCCAAGCCTTCACAGCTGACCCATCACAGTAGCCACTGCGCATTCCCTCTAGCCTCATGTAATATGGACTCAGCGTCGCTTCTTCTTTCTTCTTTCAAGGCGTCTCTCCAAGGTCCTGTATCTCCTCACATCATGTGCGCAGCCAGTCCTTACCGAGCTCTCACCCGCATGTCTGGAGCCGAGCCGGTCTTGACCGTTGACGGCGTGTCACACGCCCCAGGATATGCGGGTGCTCTCGGAAGCATCTGGTGAGTGCTGAGTCGGCGTGCTCTCGGCGATGCATGCCCTGTTTTGCTATCGTGTATCCAATGCTTCGCGCTTGCTGCGATCGCGAAGCATCATGGTCGTTGGGTTGGACGTCGCTGTTGCTGGAGGGTTAGGAAAATGTTGTGTTATGGTTTTCCAAGTCGTGTAAAGAATATTGATGGTAGATGGAAGACTCTGTAGTGCAGCTGAGTTGGATGGACTTGTCGACAACAACGCGAGCTCCCTACTGATTTGCTTGTGAGGCGACTTGATTGCTTCGTGGCTTCCTGAAGTGATCAGGATGTCATTCACTTCAGGATTGCTGCCTGGTCTTGCGCACGGGCTGCTATGTAACCACCGCGTACGCTGAGGGCGCGCTATATTCGACCGAGATCGTCAGTGTGTAGCTATCAGATCGACCAAATATCGGAGTGCATCCCAGTCTCGGCTGTCCTTCGAGTGTTCTCCACTCTATGACTTGGACGTTCTCTAAATTTTGCGAATAATCATGACGCCATGGTAGCAATTTGACTGAATACAGTAGGAGACTCTCTCGAGCTACCTACAACTTTGTTTGATATGCTTCGCTGGCCACCGCGAATCCAATTCGAGCTATGAATCGAGCTACATCAGCGCCCAACGAGCAGAAGTCCCAACAACGCTGCATAGCAGTCTTCACCCATTCCACCCTTCCCTCATCTTCCCGCCGTACCATCTCCTACTGAAACTGCTCCCGCCCAAACCGCCCACTCAACCCCACCTTCAGCAAATCCCCCTTAAGTATCTCCTCGCTCCTCCCAACCAACTCCTCAACATCCCAATTCGCCGTAACATACCTGCCACTCAAAAACGCCCTATCCGCGCCCTCCCACGCAGCAAGCCACGTCCCGACCCCACCCACCAACTCCGGCGTATCCAGCGCCACCGCGCGGAACGCCTCCTTCAGCATATCCGTCTCGATGACGCCCGGATGCAGCGCCACATTCACCACATTCGGGTTCTCGAGGGCCACAAACGCCGTCATCTGCAGGAGCGCGAGTTTCGCGATGCCGTACGCGGACACAGAGTCGAACGCGATGACGGCGGCGCCGGACGTCAGCGTGACGATGCGGGCGGGCGTGTCGGGCGAGGGGAGCAGGCGCAGGAAGCCCTGCGTCATGAGGAAGGTGCCGCGGACGTTGATTTCGAATTCGGACCACCAGCGCACGGGGTCGGCGTCTTTGAGGCGCTGCTCGACGTCGTTGACGGCGGCGTTGTTGATGAGGACGTCGGCGTGGCCGTAGTTTGATTTGATGGTGGTGTAGAAGGTGGAGATCGAGTCTGGTGAGGAGATGTCGAGGGCGAGGGAGAGAATGGCGATGTCGGGATGGTCTTTAGAGAGGCTGGCGGCGAGGGCTTTGAGCTTGGAAAGGTTGCGGGCGGCCAGAATGAGGGCTTTTGGTTTGGTGGCGGCGAAGGCGGGAGCGAAGCCCTGGAGATTTGATGGTCAGTGGTTGAGTGAGGCACGTGATCATCGTATGCAGGGTAGATGCCCAGGTGAGGATAGTGGAACACAAGATATAAATTGCTCGTGCAGGGATTTTTTGAAAGAACACACTTAGAAGCTTACCCTTGCGCCCAGACCCTGACTAGCCCCGGTTATGATGACGACCTTTCCCTTCTGCGACAGCGACGGTTGTTTCGTCGGATCAATCGCGGGGTATATATCTCTGTAGGTGTGAGGAGTGAACTGCTGCAGTTTGACGAAGTACTCTGGATCCATCGTGAATAGCCGAGAACTGCGACAATAGAAAGACTGCAAAAATGGGTGTAGGAGATGGGTGAATGTTGACGCTATGTGTTCCAACGAATGCGTGATGGCAGAAATGTGCCTCTTTATACGTCTCAGACGCTGTTATCGCACGAGAGCTTGGAATTTGGAAAGGATATACCCATGTAGATAGCGCGTAGTTACAACGCATTGTATAATCGGGAATGAGATGACAAATGTTCAAGGATACAGTAGACGTAAGGCCGGACAAGGACAAGGACGCAACTAGTAGGTATCTAGGTACCAGTGAACGGTAGAGCACCATGAATGCTCTGTCTTACAGTGGAACGCTAGATCTTTGGTGGAGAACCTGATTGGCTATCTTGGGTTGGATCTAGGTCGAGCTGAGCCATGCATGTAAAACCAGGGATTTCCTCTTTACGGATCGGGTTAAGCGTCTTGGAGCTCAGCCACGCCCGTTGCAGACTCGGGTACGAGAGTCTGTGAAAGAACAACGAAGATCTCATCCCGGACATTGTTGTCGCTGTCTTTGAACACTGGCTCGATCCAAAGGACGAATTTTACAATCTGTAGGACACCCTCCCACTCTTGAATCTTCATCGCTTTCATGAGCATCGCCAGGATGACTGTGAATTGTTTTCGCTCCTCTAGGTCTGCGGTTTCGATTGCGGCGAAATAGAGTGTCCACACAAGAAGAGGCTTGAGCTCGCCCCAGTCCACCCTGCAATTGTTCAGCATTGCGAGGAGGTTCCGGGTGAAGCTATCTGTCCACACTGGCTTGACGCCCATGTACCTCCAGACCGGGCTTAGAAAGAGTAGTGTTCCGAGCCGGCAGACTTCCTCCATGACACTACCAGGACCGCTGTCAGTCTCCATGGGCCGAATCCGGAGAAGGCGCACCAGTGTTGGCTCTAACCAGCTTCCAGTCTGAGTCACGGCCGCAAATTGTTCGCTGGTGAATGCGCGGTCGAGCGATATCAGCTGAGTAACGTCGTCGAGAATCGTTATCCATTCCAGCCGCATAGGAAACCGCTGTTTCCACAATAAGGATACATGACTGTATGGCCGTGGAGAGCCTGGTGGGGAATGAGCATTTGCCTCCCACCTGCGCGGCAAAGGGAGCTTTGGTGGGATATCTTGAGCGAAAGTACCCCCAAGTTCGCACCTGGCCATGTTAGTACTGCTGGATGCTCGAAACTAATTCAAGAGAAGCAAGGCAAAGCTTGGCGAGACCCGTTGAAAGAACCGAGAATTGCAGGCCGTCGCAACAAGACCGGAAGATCACCCCACACTAAAGGCAGTAGCCGTGCATGTGGTTCGGAAGCGATGCTTACTCACCAGGAGACTGTTATCCTGAGGGCTTCTTGGAAAATTGCATCTGCGCCTCCTTTCAGATCAATCAGCTTTAGCATTGCGCTTCTATGCGTATTCCAGGTATCGAACGCTTTCAAGTACCACTACCACTGCATCAGCTCGAGCCTTCGCGAGGAAGTAAACACACTTGCGTCGTGGCACATGAATGAGGATACTGCGCCAATGAGAGTACCGTCTGTTTGTCTTCCTGGACTTCGCATTCGCTCCTGTACGAGTCGAATCGCTTTGGTGTACAAGCGAAGGCTCTTAGGATCGTTGCTTGACATGGACACGCCATGCAGACGAATGTGGATGGAGAGGAGAGAATTCGAAAGGAGGCCGTAAAATGGTGCTGGATCGTAAAGCCCTACCGTGAACCACGAGTCTCGAAGTGCTTTGATGTGTACGCTGTCCTGGAGGAATACTGAGAGCAGTAAGCCGACCAACACGTTCGCAGATAGTAGTCTCGCGGTTCTCACCATTGACCACTAATTCTCGGGAGACATCGTCTAACTCTATAGGATACGAGGCAAAAGGGTCGACGCTTGCGTTCCTCCATCTGTCAAAGCTTGTGGGCAAGAGCTGTTGTTGAATTTGTCGATCACTAGGGACGTCGCGAAATTCCAGGATAATCTCATTCCGCGCCCGCTTGGTCTTTGGTCTACGACGAGTCTTGCCAAATTCTGTCATGGCTAGTCTCCGGATCCGGGCTTGGGTCCCTTCATCCTTCAACTCATCGGGATGTGTAAGATTAACGAAGTTGAAACTCTTTCCCGTTGCCTTGTCCATGGTGAGGACGAAAATCTGCAGATCGGTAGTTTCTCATCAGTCAAGTATCAAGAGTATATCCCAACGAGTCTCTCCTAGAAGGCGAAGCCGCTGCTCATTATGAGACTGGTCCGAAGGGGTGCACGGGCGAGATCGAGCCGACAGCAGTGCGTCATCAGTGGTGGTACCGCCAATGGCATGACTGTTGTCTACAAAAATGTCGCAAACACGCCACTCTTACGCCTGACGATGCTTCGAGGACGATGCGAAGATGGAGGATCCCGATTACTAGCATTGCTTGCATCGGAGCTCGGTCCTTAAAGTTGATAATCAGGGGCATTAGTAAACCGCAGACAGGGAGGAGTCCGTCAGCGACGCAACGGACAACGACGGCGGACAGTCAAGCTTAGGTGACTGAGGAATTTATCAGGCTGAGGCGACGGTTGGTAAGACGAACGGCTCGTAGAGCAGTCGGCGACCGTATGACTGCCGTCGGCACGTCACCCGGGCTGCGCGGACGCGATATCGATAACGGCATTGTCTTGGCACCGTCTCTCATCACGTGCGATGACCCCTGCTAGTGCCATCGCTACGCCCTCCACAGAAAATTCTGTTGGCGCACCTCGTCCCTTCTTCACATCACGCATCCACAGACAGTTCAACCTCTCATCTCACCAGCTTCTTTACGTTTTGTACTGAACGCGAATCGAGTTTCTATATTGAGTGGCTGCGATTCAGCGATGCGGAGAAGAACTATCGGTGCTCCATTAGAGCTGGCTGCGCATTAGTTGATTGCGCAGGCGGTGTCATAGGAGTGGTACATTTCATATGTTTTGTACGTATGTGAGATGATCCGCGACCGTCGAAAGTCAATAGTGCTCTCATTCCCAAGGGAAAGATGCCCAGAGTGCCCTGAACACTCTACTCGAGGGACGTGGTTCTGGCGCAGCAGGTCGAAACAGCACTTGCGGCTTCAAGCATTTCCGACGTCGTCAAGCATCAGGATGCGATCTCGATGATGACCCTAATGAGGGGCATCGATGCAGCTCTATATCAAATGCATGATCATCTGTAGAGAGACCTTCAACAAGGCAAATCGACAACGCTTACAGAACTGATTCTTGGGACAGCGTCCCGTACCTTGAGCGTTGCGCCCATCACCTACTTGTATGCTCTTTGTCGGCAATGGCCATGATAATGTCGTTTGTAGGGCTTGCCGATACGACGTATTCCTTCCCTGTGGAAGATTCGGTCGGCAATACCTGCCTCAGTAGTTCACGTCGTTGTCTCAGGTCGCGCAAATCCCATACACCTGTCGATTCTTGTGTGTTCCAAGTGAAAATGATTTTGACTTGATCCTCCGCTGTGAACGCTTGGAGTTGTCCCTTTGAATCGGTAATGCACAGACGTTTGAGCGTTATCTCTGCTTCAGCCCACGCTAATACTACATGGCTGTCCCCGATCTGAGCGCATATGACGATTTCCTTGCCATGTTTGGCTTGAGCAATCGAAGTAACACGGCCCTGAACCCGTACGTGCAGTACTGTCTGGTCTTTAACGATATCGCGAACCACTACTCTATCAAGCCCATTCAAATGAGACACATTCACAAGGCACGGCGATATGCCAGAGAATGCAGCCCGGCTTACTACAGAGGCATCGTACCGGAATGCCGCCGAATTTATTAAAACGTTTTCGGCACGGCGAAAGATGCGAACAGGCTTCGATGTCTTGTAGTTCCAGAGCGTTATGGCCGTGATGCTCGTCGCCACCAAGTAGTTAATTGGACCAAAGCTGATGGAAGTCACCACGCCTTCAGTCGTTTTCTTCTTCAGTGTGCGGTATATCCCCCCGTCGCCTCGATTCCAGATACTTATATGACCATTGTAGCGTCCAGCGGCAACAAGTAATCCATCTGGTGAAAATGCCGTTGAAGCCGCCCGGGTGAACCCTTCTAAACGTAGGTTCTCTTTCATTTTTCCCGAGCGTGTATCCCAGATTTGTATTGGATCATTCCGGAACATGTGACTTGTCGTTGCTAACTCCTCAAGACCCAGGTATTCGACCTTGTCTGTCCAAGCATGGATAGTCCGCAACAAATCGCCCGATTCCAGACTCCAGATCTTGATGGCCTGGATTGATCGAGAAAATGAAGCCAGCTCTTTCCCATCAGGTGAGAGGACCACTCGATGGACCCCTGAACTTGTTTCCCAGCCATGCCGAATCATCTTTGGGGGCAATACGGAGATGGGGGCGCTCTTACGATAGGGTTCCAAGACTTTGATTGCTTGAGATTCGAGATCCTGCACTTGTTCATATACCGTGCGGGGAGAAATATTTACGATCTGCATGCAATGCTTTACGAAATGCATGGAATCTCGCGCATCGCCTTCAATTGCAAGAATTTCGTTGCGTAGGTCCAACCCTGCAAACTTCGTCTCATTCTGACTCATGATGCGACACTCGCCAGCCAATTCACGCAGTATCTCATAGGCATTCTGCATCTTGCCGAGAAAGACTTGAGCACTACACCAATGAAGAAGGTCGGTTTTGAAGAAGTGACGTAAAGCAGAGAACGATGCACCTTTCCGGGCATGCGAAAGGCAGTGCAAGTAGGCGTAACGCAGTGCGAGATCTGCATAATCCGTATTGGCTCCTGCCTGGGAGATCAGACGGAAGCAGTGTGTGGCTAGAACCGAGTTTCCGAGCGCTGTTGAAGCATTGTAGATCTGGTGTGCAGTATTGCTGCCACTCAAAATAGAAAGCAAGGCTCCTCCGACGAGGCGCGATGCTGTGACCTCATTTTCGTTGTCGCAGGCCATGGAAAATAACTCCAGGTCGGAAAAAGGCTTGTCACCTACCAGACTTGCGACTGTGAGTATGTCGTTGAGTGCGCGAACCAATTTCCACAAACGTCGTGACTTTGCCCAATCATAGACGAGCCTGTGGTCTTCGCACCAAACTGGTCCCAGAAGATCCATGAGTGCACTTATTCGGTATTGGAAGTCTTTCTCCGGCGACTCGAACAACGCACGTGTAAAGGCGCAATTATCCGTGTTCTCCTTGAATAAGGTATTCCAGTCTTTCAAGGCTGGGGTTTTCGAAACAGCCAGCTTGATTAGATCGGGGCCGAGATCTCGATCTGAGTTCCAAAGACCAAAGAATTCCGTTTCGTCTAGAGTTTCCACTGATCCGAGTAGGACAGTGGTATGTTGCATCACAGTGCTCGTTTCAAGGGCAGACAGAATCCGCTGTTGGCCAAAAGGCGAAGCACTAATCTGGTTTACAAGATAGTCGTATCCCCAATTCAGGGCATAGTGTAGTGAATCCAACCCAGGCCCAACTTTCCGGAACGGATCGAGTCGTATCCACTCCTGCAGAAGGTCGTGCGACGAATTGGTATCTTTCTTAGCAGCAAAGGAGGGCCATCGAAGACGGAAGAGCATGATAGTCTCTCGTATCCATTCCAATGAGAGGGTGGTCACTAGAGGATCGTGGTATGTGGCTAATGAGGACCTTTTCGGAAAGGAGGAGTTACATACTACTCCATGATCAGTATTTGCTCCTCCTCTTTCGATAAGATATCTTGCTGTGCGTCTGCTACGTACTTCAAGAGCCAGTTGAAGTAAATCAGACATAATCTCTTGGAAATACTCCCCATCATGTTCTTCGAGGATTTGCAGTACGACAACATCGTCTTTGGTAGTGGCAAGATGCATTGGACAATCATGTCCGAATCCACGCATCTGTGCGCCGAATTTGATTAATGTCTTGATCATGTCTACCTTCCCGGAGGTTAAGGCTACGCATGCATGCAGAGGCGTCAGGACAGAAGGATCCTGGCCTGTGGCATTGACGGAGAGTCCAGCTGAAATTCCCAGTTCTACGGCAACGATACTGTTCGCTTGCACAGCGTAGAATAGCGTCGGAGAGATTTTGGTGGTGGTGCCATTGTCTCTAAACTCTCTCTTACAGAATTCACTGTAGCAGAAGCTTTCGTAGAGCTCCCCACAATGACTCATAAACGAATCGGACAGACCTTGAGACACAAAATCCTTTTCCAAAGACTTTAAGCGTTCTAAAGATACTTGGCTCGAGAAGTCAAAGTCTACGGCGAGTTGTAGCATTTGGTCTTGTAAATCTTGATTATTCTTGGGTAGTGTATAGAGCCTATGAGCGGGTAGGGTTGCAATTGTCTTGAATTTCATGTCGTTTACGATCGCAAAATCTGCTTCTGAAGGGGTAAACGCCCAGTGGAAGGTAGCGGCACCTTCACAAAATCCCGAAGACCTGTCGCGACTAATCAGCAGGAAGCATCATCCTACAATCATGGAACTCACTCCATGCGTGAGGTCTTCGGGAAGAGGGTTGGTACACGCCGGTCAAGGTTGGCTTCAGCAGATAGCCTGTCCTCAACTAAGCACTGCAGAAGACCGCACTCGGTCAATATTCCACTGAAGACCACAAAATGCTTTTGATCAACGTTTGTTAGAGTGGTGATCAGTTCATCCGCTATCCTGGAGAACACAGGCAAACAGATATCACGTTCAAAGCTTTCAGCACTGATCGTGACTGTCTGTGGTATTCCAGGGACTGCATCGTTAGTAGTTAGTCTGCTTGTGTGTTTTCACGCTAGTACTAACCTCTTAGGTTTTTAATCTTTCCACTTTTGAGTCTCTGTGTGCACTCAGTTTGCAGGCCATGTAATCTGTATTGCTGTCGCCGATCTTACCATAAAAAAGGCCTCCTTGAGCTGCAGGTCTATCAGCTAGTTGCATATGGTGTATTTTGGTTCCAGAATTTTTTTACCCTTTGAAGAGTCTCCCTTGACTCGATTGGACCGGACTTGGTTTCTACGACCCGTATGAAATTTTCTGCAACATCCCAGGCTCCCGTGGTCAGGAGACCAAGCGAAGCCTCTCTCAAGAGTGGCTTCCGATCGCAGAAATCGAACACTTCGTAGAGCCCGATAGCCTGATAAAGTTCAGTATCAAGAGACATCCAAGTACGGTTGCAGAGTCTTAACGCACAGTGACTTCATCCTCGGAATGGCAATGAATAATGGAGTTCCCAACGTTGAGTTCTGTCAAATCGTAACCTTCAATGACGCCGTAGATCTGACGAAGAAAGCTTATGTTAACATATTCAGAGGGAGTCTTTTGGCGCAGTGAGGAGCAGAAGTCGCTTAGGGAGCAGAGAGCCGGTAGATACGGAGGTATCACTATGACCAGATTCTTCCGAATCGATCCAGTACCTGTACTATATTAGACTATCCCAAACTAAATGGGATCCACAGGCTCTTACCAACCTCGATATGTACGCTCGATCGACGTCTTGATGCAATCCAGTATGGACGTGAAGAGCTGGGCTAAGCATTCGTCGTGTTCAGAATCTTTTACGATACGGTAACAATCACCTCTCTTCCGAATCAGCTCCTGGTCAAGTCTAAATCGAAGGCGGTAGTGGGCTTTTGAACGATTCGGCCTGGCTCTGCATTAGGTTAGTCCACCTCTGAGGTAGGTACGTGGGACCTTCAGATGACTTACAAGCCAAAGCAAGTGCGTGCGTTCTGGAGAGGGCTCTCGTGACCCCAGTATAAGTCTCCATCTTTGCAAAGGATATTACTAGAAAGCAAAGCTCAGATCAGTATTAATTGCATACGGTGTCCTAATGTTGATGCTACTTACAGAGGAGCGAACGCCGACGGAGATTTCGGCCATCTTATGACAGTCGCAGTGGAAGCCTTCTGTACAAGTAATATCCTGTTAGTAGAAATGCCGAGGTTTGACTCGTGAGTAGAAGCAAGTTGAGCGGTACTGACACCATCAGCGGACAAAGCGGAGGCTGCAACGACCGATGTCAAGCCCAACGAAATGGCAATCTATTCGCATCAGTCAACAGACACGCACTCTATCTACAGAGAGACATACTGTTATAGTCTCGTCCATCGGAATTCACTCCGTCCAGTTAGGCAAGCAGGGTCACATGCGCCCTTCGACACTTGAGAGCGGGATGCGGTGCAATGCGAATGAATGACTGATTTCGCCGTTCGCTCTAATATTTGTGGATGTCTGCCTCAGAGCTCAGCTGGTCGTTCCAAGGAGATGTGGATCATGGAGATGGGTCAAGGCTGAATCCTCGATTGTGGTGGTTGATGGTGCACATAAGCGAGAGGGGCTATGTCAACCTGACATATAGGCAACGACACCAAAAGAGGAAAAGAAGGCAAACAGGCTGGTCGCAAGTGGGGCGAGGCTGAATCATTCGACAGACCCAACTTTGCAAGAACAGTCGCTCCTGATAACAGCGCAGTGATTTTCTGATTCCGATTTGGACTGGTAGTAGCCCAAATGCTCGGTACTCTTTTGTCGCAATCTCGAACCCGACACTGTATACCACATTGGAAGTGCGTATGACACCATTACCCCTCGCGACATGACTGGTACCCGTTCCATACCCCCACTAGACCAGGACCCGCACATTCGCAATGACTACGGCCCGGATGGTATGTTCAGTGCACTCGTGGCTGCCATCATTCAGCAATGCTCCTGTGAGCGTGAACATGCGATAGCTGCGCTGAAAGTAGGTTTCGCGTGGTTCCCCTCTTGAGTTTATTCGTGTCAATTATGTGCACGTAAAAATGTGCTGACCTTCAATAGGTGTACCGGAACAACGTTGATCACGCAGTAGAATCTATAGTTGGTCGCTCCCGGAAGCTCTGATGTGCTTGGACGTTGATCGCTCATTTTGTGTAGGAGAAGTCGCGATCTCGGCGGCGAACAACAAGACGAGATGCTCGTCTTGACCACGAGGAAAAAGTCGTCGAAACCTCGGCATCGGAAATAAGTCACTCTAATCTAGGTACTTTTAATAACCCCCCCAATACCCTATTGAAACCACCTCGAGCTAATTGAGTATAGTGCAGCAGTCTCGAGCTCCTAGGACTCCCCGACGGGTCATGCCTACGGAGGAAAGTGACAGTGGTAAGCGTTGGAACCTCCAAAATCAACGGCGACTGACTCGTTCCAGCCATCACCGAGCAAGTTGAAGAGGCAAGAATGCAACCAGATCTGGAGAAGACGTCACCGGCAGGGCTGCAGGTGGTTACGTGGGAGAGCATAACGTCCGAGAAGCCTGCTTTTCAGCTTCCAAACATCACTGTGTCAGACTCCGCTCCACCTTTTGACCCCAGAGAAGGACGCCACCCATATCCTGCGATCGAGAGACTACTTTGGGCGGTTCAGGGTGGCCTTTCCGGCGCCGACGCTGCACAATATCTCTCGCTGATTCAACCATCGAAGCTCCCCAGCTTTCTCGACCAACCTTTTGGCACAGCTCCTTCGTTCTTCTATATTGTGAATACCGGTGACGAAGACCTTATCCGAACCTGGATAAAATTCGGAGCAAATGTTAACGTCAGGGAATCGCGATATGGGGTTCCGCTCCTCGCATACGCTATCTTCAATGCGTCAACTACATGTGGACCTGAGAGTCGCATGTCCATAGTCAGTACACTGTTAGGACAAGGAGCGGAAGTTTCGTCTATTCCGCCTTCCCTGTACAACTCTGGCAGTGGAAGCATGAAACCATCGCCGACAGAGCACAGATCGAACGACTCTGAGACAAATTGGTGTAATCCTTACTTCCAACAGAAGATGTCCTCCGCTATGACCATATCACTGAAGTACATCTTGAAAAGACGCGCAGAGACTCAACCTCCCTCAAGCAGGTTGATACAAGTAGCATCGGAACATGAGTTGTTTCCTCTCTTCAGCCTTCCTTTTACGATGATTGGTCAGGATCTCGCTCTGCAGATGCTCATAGGAAGACTCCTCACACATCTAATCACACCGAGTGACAAGCCTCTGGTTCTTACGTTTGCTGGTAAGTGTGTTCAACGATGTTTCAGCAATTATGTTCTCACTGGTCTCTGAACAGGTCCAAGCGGTCATGGCAAGACAGAGGTGGCTAGACGACTGGGGAAACTGTTATCGCTGAATATGCTTGCCATTGACATGACGCAAATGAAAGTCGAAACGGACCTGCTCGGACCACACCCACCATATCATGGCTACGAAAGGGGAGCCCCCCTCAACAATTTTTTAGCCGAGAATTCTGGAAAGCGGGCAATCGTGGTTCTGGATGAAATCGAAAAAGCGGGCCCTAAGCTGCTGGATGCGCTTCTAATCGTCTTCGACGAAGGTACATCTGAGAGTGGTCTCATTCCACTCTGGAAAGTTCTGACCTGAGATAGGTCGATATCAGGATAGACGATCAAGAATGCAAGTAAAGTGCACCGAGATAATCTGGATCCTCGCCACGAATGCACTAGACAGCGACATCATAGAGTTCAACGACTCCAATCGAGCTGCCCGGACGGATACAGAGCACTTGAACTTGAAGCTGAAAGAGTCATTGTCGAGAAGGCTGAATGCGAGAATGAAATCGGTGTTCGGAGTAAGGTCACAAGCTCTCTCATACACCTGGACCAAGGACTGACAAGCAACCATAGGCACCCCTGTCAGGCAGGGTCTCCGCCATAATACCATTCCTTCCCTTTACACGAGACGAGCAGATGGTGATGGCACACAAGTATCTGCTCGATTTACAAACACGCATGTTCCAACCCATATCGCCAGCAGAGAAGCGTCTCGTTGGGCAAATGCACCTGCAGATAGCCAACGAGGTCGCGGTATGCCGCAAGCTAGCGGATGTCTACTACGATCCAGATCGTGGGGCTCGGAGCCTCGAGTCAGCAGTGAAGAACGAAGTAGAACCTAAGGTTGTCGGGAAGTACTTGGAGAACAGCGCACAGATAGTCGCGGGCCAGGCTATGGAAGATTACATCCTAGACGTGGATAACGACGGTCACTTTGAGGTCAAACGAGGTGACGGAATTATTGTTCACGATATCAAAGGATAAGATAGATGTACTGGTGTAATACGAGTTGTTGAGTCTGCGTGTCACACCCAGTGACGTCATCATCCCATATCGCACTAGATTCAAACCATAAAGTATGTAGCCCTGGAGTAGTAGTACGACACAACTCGGCCAGCGTGTCAGTGCACTACCCGCAAAGACATGCACAGCCTTCAATATTTATTCTGGAATTGGGCCTTCGCCCTGCCACCACAATTCCATATATTGGATCATGCAGGTAGGCGAAAACGTCAATGGTCTGGGCAACCCGATAGGCTGGGCAAGACCGGAAAAGTGAAGCACCACAAGGCTGACACAGAGGTCCTCTCGCTTCCAGACGCCAGGCGCTGGGCAGGTAGACAGGCAAGGCTACGAGTATTGTATACGGCGCGAGGCTCTGATAACTTCATTCCTGGCATACAGCCTATCCGACTCTCATCGTTATTACGCCTTCTCACCAAAAAGTCGATGTCTGATTACAACGACTGGTTCAAAAACGTCGCGCACGAAGATGCCCGATAGAATCGTGGTGCGTACCAAGTAGCCTCGACCCCGCGCAACGATCTTCACGTTAATGCTCACCCCTGTCTGTCATGACCAGATTGCCGTCGATTTCGGAACGACGTACTCAGCAGTGGGATATGCAAAGTGTAGCGCAATTACCAAGGTGTGAATTTGTCAATGCCCGGGATTTCTCACATAGTAATGTGACTGTCACACTCTAGCGCGCGGATTTGGCCCTCCACATCATTCAGGACGGCTGGCCTGGGCAAAGTCGACAGCGATCACCTAAGATTCCAAGGTACGTCATGAGACACATGGTTATATACCTGCTCATGGAACGTCAGTCTTTTCAAGTACGAGAACGGCGTGTTCAGATACGGCTTCGATGTGGAGGACGATGACGACCGCATTGCATTCTCCAAGCTGTACGCAGTCCTTCACAACCCCCCTCCTATACATCACGCGAGACGTTGAGTGAACCTGACAAGTCGTTGAAGGTTCTTGGATCCGTACCAGGTCGAATTCGCTGCCGAATTAGGGCGATGCACAAATGTCAAGGAGGTTCGGCAGCTGGATCGCCTTACGTATGGCGTGTCAGAGTACCTGCGAGCGCTTCGAGAAAGAGCTCTGGATCACATGGTGCGCCAGTCAAAGTGGAGCAGATGTAATCGCCTCCACAAGATTGCCGTTGCCACATTGGCTAACTGAACTGTTCTAGCTTATGTCAATGCGACTGCAAAGGAATACATTCTCAGTGTACCCGCGATCTGGTCAGACAATGCCCGCGAAAGGACATTGGAGTGTGCTTACAGGGCTGGATACGGTATGAGATTCTCCCCAGAGAGTATCACCTTGATAGCAGAACCGGAAGCTGCTGCTGCATATACGATCACAACGGTATGCTATGATGTTCCTGCGGGGCCACTTGACTTCTACTCAACGTGTATAGCAACCGCATAGATCGTTTCCCGCTGGCGACATCTTCATAATATGCGATGCAGGTGGAGGAACTGTCGTGAGTTTGGCCTGCACTCCACGTTTCATGCACGGCTGACCTAGGATCAGGATCTCTCTGTGTATCGCGTTACCAGGCCCATGCCTGACCTGGAACTTGAGGAAATCGCTATAAGCAATGGGGACTTATGCGGCTCCGTGTTCCTAGATCGCGAATTCTTAGCACATGTCGAGAAGAGAATAGGCAGACTACCAGAAGATGCCATCCAAGGGGTGAGTTTTCGATGAAGGAACAACGAAGCTATGCTCATCCATCAGGTATTAGCAGATTTCAGAGAGAACGTAGGTCGCTATCTGCTCAGAATACCTGTGAAATCTGCTCTGACTTTGACTTCTACCTAGATAAAGATGGACTTCACAGGCGAAGACGAGGAAGCTTATCAGATCTACGGTAAGTATAGCGAGAGACTCGGTACCACTTACTAACTTTGCAACCCAGTCGGATCCTCGTTACCAAACAAGCCAGCTCTAGGCTTTGACAACGGCACTATTGTCATTACCAGTGACGAGATCAGAGACATTTTCGAAGAGGTTGTTGGCCAAGTGCTCGTTCTGCTAACACAGCAGATGGGCGAGATTGCCAAGACTGGGTACAAAAACCCCGTATCGATACTGTTGGTCGGAGGATTTGGCTCCAACCCTTACCTGAAGAAGAGAATCGACGAACAGTTTCCCGAATCTGATGTCATACAACCTCCAGACGCGTACGTCGACATGAGACCCCTCAGTTGACAAATGAGCTGACTCAAGGTACAAAGGTGGTCGGCAATCATCAAGGGTTCATTGATGCGAGGAGCTATCAAGCGGAGGAAGATGCGCTGTGCATATGGTATTGCTTTTCGGAATGTATGGACTCGAGACTTGGACTCCAGACCGCAAAGATTCAAAGATGATCACCAGTACGTGCGATACTTAAGTGTACACCACCAACAGCTAGACTGCTCACACTACATCAGAATCTTCGACAAGATCACGAAGAAACTGTACTGCATTAATTGCATGGAGTGGTACGTGAAGAAGGTAAAACATCTACTCGAGCCAGAGCGCGGCACGGCAATCAGTCTTACGTTTCGCAGGGCGATGAATTCACAGATAGGAAACCCGTCTCTTTCTCATTCTTCCGCAACATAGGAGTGCATCACACCATGAAGTTCGAAGATATCCTCTACGTGTACATGGACGGCGTGGACGGCGACGCGGGTCCAAAGTACAAGGACACGGGTAAGGGTATCCTCACCTCAACGAACACTATAAGCTGAACTACTATAGATTGCAAGCCCTTGGCCAAACTCACGACGGATCTGAATGTCGTACCAAACCTCCGCGACCATATCGAGAAGAACGGTGGCTTGAGGAAGTCTCAGGAGGGGTGGTACTATCATATCAACTATGAGCTGGTCATGGTCTTTGACAGCCAGATCAACTTCTACCTTTCGTTCAACGGTGTGTAACATGTTCTGAGTGATTGTGTGTTGACGACTAATAGACCTCAATAGGCTTACAGACATCTCAGATAGAGATACAATATGTCGAGCCCGAGCTACACGTTGGGACTAGGAAGACATAATTCGCGAATAGAATCCTTACAATAATATTGAGAACCAACAACTGAAGAGTTCGGTAGCAGTGTAGCAGCTCGGGTGGATACGCACTCCGGTCGTTTGACAGTGTCCAATTCAGGCACCATTTTCACCGCTATAATATCATCTGGGGCCAGGGTTCGCTTCTCTTTTGCGGACCTTCTGAGACTCCCGTTCCGAAGTGCCACGTGAGCGTCTATGGAATGTTGGGCATGCCCTCACCTCACCGTCCAGCCCGTGGCATAGGTAACAAGCTAGAACGCCTTTGTACTACATAACAACAACCCCTACACAGCATAGTACCACAATTCCATTTCCCTATGATCACGCATCACGTACCTACAAACGCTCGTACCCCAACCGCAGCAACCCTACCCCATCACCGGTTATGTCCGACGTCCCCCGAGTACCGGCGTACGGCTAACTCTCGCTCTGAATGCTACATCTCCGGGCATCTCCATGACTCCATCCTCAGATCCTATATAAACCACCAGGTATCCGCACCCCAGAGCCTCCGCACACAGGGAAGTGGTCTTGTAAAGATGGAAAAGTGATGAGCTATGCAAGCTTCTAAAAATGGTGATCAAGTCGCCTCATGGTGTTTGTGTGTTGTGGTGGTGAAGCTGGGACAAGGGTGGGGTGGGTCAGTATCGTGTTCAGGTTTGCGTCCCGTCTTGGAGTATCCTAGGGGTTGTTGATATGAGCTGGTGGGGTTGAGCAGCAGGAGGGAATGGTTTCGATGGTGGTGTCCGACAACGGCTATTGCAATGTTGACGATCGAGGGTAGGAAGAAGGTCATGACTTCAAGTCTCTTGTGCTACTAGTATAACATTGAGCCCGAAGAGGAAGGTCCAGGACAGGGCGAGGTCAGCATCGTCAATATTGCTACGCAGACACCATGCGTGCGGTATCCTGTTCTACATCACCTCTCATAACCCAAACACAAGCGCTCAGACATCCCGACTTCTTATATCCGCCACCAGCGTTGCTACGATGCCATCAAACAGCGGACACAACGAGCAACTCCTGTATTTATCGACCAGCAGCTCCTCTTTCGCGCCGTCCGATCCCCCATTTGTTTCCGCCATATCCTTACCCCCCACAACCGTACCCTGCGGATACACCGGCCTTGTGCCTTCCTCAATCAACTGCACAAACGCCGGATCAATCGGCACGCTCCCCAAGAAAGGGACCTCGAAATCCCTCGCCATGATCTCACCCCCGCCTTTGCTAAACACGTTTGTGCACTCGCTGCAATTCGGACACACGAACCCCGCCATATTCTCCACCACACCTAGCACCCGTATACCCGTCTTCTTGCAAAAGTTCAGCTCCTTCTTCACATCGCTGATCGAGATGGCCTGCGGCGTGGTCACGACGACGGCGCCGGCGAGCTGATTAGGAGGCGAGGTCGGGGCGGCGGTTTGCTTAAGCAGGTTCTCCAGCAGCGAGATGTGCTCGTCCGAGGTGCCGGGCGGGGTATCGATGAGCAGGTAGTCGAGCGGCGGCCAGAGGACGTCGGTGAGGAACTGCTTGACCATGGCGGTCTTTTTGGGACCGCGCCAGATGACGGCGTCTTTGCGGGAGGAGAGTATGAAGCCGAGGGACATGCATGATAGCGCGCCTATCTGCGTTTGCGCGTCGCCGTTGTTCGCTGCGTGGGTGCTAGGTGGGGTGAGGGTTTGCGCATCGTGTACGGGCACAGGTATCCAGCCGCCGGGCGCTTGGTGGACTTTTGAGTCTTCGATGCCGAAGAAGCGCGGTATTGAGGGGCCGGTGAGATCGATATCGAGCACGCCGACGGAGTGGCCTTGCAGGGAGAGCGTGAGGGCAAGCTGCGTCGTAATGCTGGATTTGCCTACCCCGCCTTTGCCCGAGAGGACGAGGACGATGTTGCGGATGTTGTCGAGAGGCATGGTTGTAAGGCTCAGTCAGGGGCGAGGGCTTGAACGATCTGGAAGACAGTTAGGACACGGCGACACCGACAAAGCATGATGTGGTGGTGAGGTTTTGTGATGCGCTTTGAAATCGCAAAAAGTGGCGGGCAGCGGGGCGGGCAGCGGGGCGGGCAGCGGAGCGGAGCGGGAAGGGGCCTTGGTACCTTGGCGTGGAAGCGACCACCATCGGGACCCCTCAGCTCTTGAGGACTACCTAGTCGGGAGACTCCACCCACCTCTTCGAGGTATAAGGCCATCGATTGCAGTAGCTACTCAGCCCGCTCAATCAGTTTGTCCTCTGCCTCGAACACCACGCTCTCTCGTTGGAGCCGTCGTAAACCACGGCTGATCGAAGGCGGCACAGCTAGCGATACACAGTACGTACTGTAATCCCACGGCCCCAACCTTGGAATAGTCATATATATGGACACGTGACTGCTGCCGCTAGCGTCATTGATACAGAGGCTCGAAGCCGCACGCGTCCTGGCTCTAACTATCCAGCTCAAAGGTGGACTTCCCCAGTAATAGCTTACAAAGGGTCGGTACAAAGTGCCCAAACGCGTTTGAAACCGAGCCTCCCCTGTTCAAGCGACACCAGGAGTCTTTCACTTCATCAGTCTTTCATGCAGCAGTCGATGATGCATCATCAAAACCCCCCACCAGCCGGCATGTTCCGAACCTGGAGAACCTCGCGGATGAGCTGCTTCTTGAAGTCTTCAGTCACATAACGGGCGCCGACGTCGACCATCGACTATCGTTTCACGCGCTTGCGTTGACATGTCGACACAGATGTGGGAGTTGTGTTCTGCTGCGTTGACCTGGTTAGCACCGACCTTCCTTGCTTCTTTCCCACAGCTCTCCAAGATCACCATATTCATACAGAGCGGGAATGAGTTTATATCCGTCGAATCGAAATTGCAGGTGATGAAGGCCTATCAAAAGCTCGGGATTGAGATCTCCGTGTTTGTTCGCGGCGATGTGGGCGAAATCATCGAGGGGGCATTTCCTGGCCAGCTCTACTATCGTTGTCATCGCTGTGGACCTCGTCCCTAGCATTGTGAATGCTGTCTAGAACCCCCTACTAGGCAAAACGCACTGGAACGACCAAGTCCAGGATACTTTGCAGTGGATGGCGGAGTCCACTACATTTAGCTAACATTTCGAGCTCGTTCTCGGCCGCTTCCCTTATACAATGAGTTCCGTGAATTTCGAAAGAGTACGTCTGAGCACGACAGCGACTCCGCGAATTGGACGACCTCTGCCGGGACGACAACATGCTTTTCATGATACTACATCGACATATCCAAAACTCAAATGATCTCTGTAAAACGGTTCGTTGACGTTATCCTGACTTGCGCGCAATCGTATAACCTCTAGCGCAAGTCTGCACATGTGGTCTTTGAAACCCAGGTTCGTTGATTTACAAAATCTCAATGATTGTCATGGAGTAATATAGCACACCAAAACTAATAAGAAGCTACTCTTAGATGCCGTTCCAGGAGAGATCCACGCCTTGAACCAAGTGTATGAATGAGAAGAATTCCCCGATTCCGTAACGCCCATAAAAACCCTTTACCTGGATAAAGATGAAGCTGTCCCATCCACATTAGCTTACAAAATCCACCAGAATCTTCGACGTTGGGTATGGAGCTCACCATAGAGATATCCCTTCTCCCGCTTCTAGCTCTTCACTTTTTCTTCTTCTCAACCTTCCCACCCTTGACCTTATTCCCCGCCGCCTTCCCCTTCCCCTGCGCCTTTCCCTTTGGCCCCACCTTCACCTTCAACTTCGACTTCTTCCTCGCCTCAACCACATTCACCTTTGCACCCTTGCCCTTCGGCTTCGCAAACCCCTCACCCTCCTCCTCCCCAACCCACTCCATATCTCCCTCCTTCTCCCCACCCGTCTTCCCAGCCCTTGGCCCCCTCTTAACACCCTTATCCTTCCTCTCGCGCCTGACACGCTCACTGCCATCATCCTTGACACCCTTACCCCCAGCACTACCAAACCCGTGCTCCTTGACAAAAAAACAGACATCCAGCGCCACATCGCAGAACTCCTGCACGCCGCGGATGGCAAAGTAGTTGTCGCGGTGCGCGAGCAGACCGATGCGGTAGTTGTCGCTCGCCGCGAAGAAGACGGCGTCGATGTCGAGCGTGGAGAGCGTGGTCAGGGAGGGCGGTTTGAGGGGTTTGTCTCGTCCACTGTTTCCACCTCCTGCTTTTCCACCACTAAGTCCAGTGCCGCTGCTACCGCCAATAGCGCCAAGACCGAGCTCCGCATCCGGCGCCGCCGCATTGTAGAACGCGTCGATGCACAGACCCGCGATGGTGTGGAAATTTAGGACTGACAGCTTCGGGTCCAGACTCGCGGCTGTGTCGGGCGAGGTGGCGTGCAGTGTGCGTTGGGCGGGGAGGAAGACGTGCTCGAAGAGGTGGGCTTCGGTGGCGTGGTGGTCGACCGAGAGCAGGATCTCGTGGCGGACGAGGCCGGGGAGCGAGATCTTGGCGGTTGGGTAGGCGGATGGGGTTGCTGGGGGTGTGTAGAGGAATTCGAACTGTGGGGGGTTAGTTGATTCGAGGATGGGGGATAGGGGGGAGAAGGGGTTGGGGGAAGATGGTACCTCGGGGAGCTTCCAGTTCAAGACGGGTGTGGTCAGGTCGATGATGTTCTCCTTCGGCTGAGGCTGAGGCTGTGGTGCTTCTGGTGCTTCCTTGGGCGGTTGCGTCTTCTTGGTGGCTGCTTTCTCGGTCACCACAACTTTCTTCTCGATCTTCTTCTTAGCCGGAGCACCTGCTCCTGCAGTAGACGAGGTCTTGCCCTTCTTCTCCACGGCCTTAGCAACCGTGACCTCCACTGACGGACTCTTGCTCCCACTCTGCGTAGACGAGGAACCCTGGACGCGCTGCTTGAGCGGCTTGTCATCGTCTGACTCCGACTGCTCGTCCTCATCGTCATGCTCCGACTCAGAGTCCTGGTACTCAGAGTTTTTGTCATCGAAATCAGCTTGACCGGCGTCGATGGGGGGCTGTGGCTCCTCGGATGCCGAAGTGAAAGAGTTGTTCGACATGATGGTATCTTCGCGCTCGATGCGATGGTCGTGATCATACTCCACGGAACTCTGGATCTGGTCGTCGTCAAGAGACTGAGAGTCGGCGTGGAAACCGTGCTGCGGGATGACTTCCTGGGGCTGCTGTATGGCGGGAGCGAAGGGATTGGCAGAAAATGGAGAGGTGGCGAATGCCGGAATGCCCATGTCGAAAGCGGAGGGCTGCATGTTGGCTGCTTGTGTCTGTGCAGACATCCTGTTTCTTCGGGGTGGGGTCAAGCCACGGTAGTAGACTCCAGAAACGTTTGCAGAGCTGGCTGAAGCCTGTTGGAAGCCAGCGGGATCGAGCACCATGTCCAGGTGCGCGTCCCCCTGCGCGTCGAAATGGTTTCCGTCAGCCGTGTTCATAGGCGGGGGAAACACAGACTCCATGGGCTCCTCCTTCACGTAGTGAGTCCCAGTACCAGTGTTCTGCATGGCGTTCATGGGCATGACGGGCAGATTCGAGTGCTGTTGCGTCAAATGTTGTTGTGCCAATTGCTGCTGCGCCAGACGCTGTTGCATGAACGAAGTGCCCTCCAACTGCGGCTGACCCGTCCTTTGGTTTGTATAGGCGCCGCTGACTTGGTCCGAGTAGTGAGGCTCACCCTCGTAAGCGCCGTCGAGGAATTGTGACGTAGCTGGTTGTTTCTCGCTGTCGTAGCGCCTGGGAATCCACGTTTTGGCTAGATTCTGCAGGGTCGCGAAGGGTGGCATTGTTGGTCTCCTTCTGCTCGCCTACGTCGTTCAAAGTCGATGGATCAGTAGGAAGGCGAGAGTGAGGTGGAGGAGCGATGGAGGGTGGCGACGCGGGCGGTTACGACTTTTTATATAGCTCGCTAGCGGCTTTGGTGGTTGCTACGTTGCTGCGTAGGCTAGTGGGCGTCTCTCCCTCTCTTTCTCACCGCAAGAAGGCTCTCTGAGAGCCTCTCTCACCTGCTGATGCTTGGTTCTGTGATCCATTCCCGCGATATTGAGATATCTTGCTGTGAACGGCCAGAGGTAGTGGAGTATCGGTGAACTGGAGGTGCGCAAAGTCATGTCGACCCGAGAGACGGAAGGTTGAGAGTGAGATACAAGAGTGTCAAGGTCATATCTAGGGAAGTTTTGAGGGCGGTGAGGCGTCGTCGAACCAGGCGGTAAGTAATGGGTTTTGTTATCCATGTTCTATGCATTGCCCAATAATGACCCAACAAGTTATGGCGGTGTGTAAGGAACTCATCGAGGATCACTCATGACCTACCTAGGTAAAAGTAACCTTGAAGGCTTGCTGATGGCTGATTAAACAAAGCTTGGTAGTCACTCATGCGCCAGCCCTGTCTCGAAGAGACCTGCACGCAGAGTAAGAACAACAACGCCCACCACTAATTTACCTTTCGCCTCTATCATGGCGGACAAAGGACTCTTCTACCTGCCACTGGAGTTACGCAGGCAGGTCTATTCGTACCTCTGCCCGATTTGGACCAAACCCTTCGAGTATGGAGGTCTTCGGCTAGCATGTCGACAGATACAGAACGAATACGACACAGAATCCGTCACACGAGCCGGTCTCTATTACCGGTTTCTCGAAAACCACTTCGACTGTCAAATGCCTTCAGTCCAATCATTCTGCAGCCTCAAAGATCTCACAATGGTCGCGCGTATTCCCTCGGACCTCCGCGATGACAAATACAAAGCTCTCCCGTTGGAGCTCCATTCAATATCATCCCGGAAAATCAAGATAACCATGCAGATAAGTACTCCGGTCAACCGAGACGCTTGGGCGCCCCTAATCTGGTCTTGGATGGGCCTACTCATAACCCTTGTAGAGTACACCAATCTGCAGAGCTTTCAACTTGTCACCGGCCCGAAATTCAATTCTTGTAACCTCAAATTTGTGGCAACAGACTGGTTGAGTCAACGCGGAAGGTTCTGGATCGTGGGTTCTAACCGTGTCTTAACTTGGACGCGTAGACCTCTGAAGCTAGGACCGATTCGCTCGTCCCAGGAGCGGAAGCTACCAGATCGGGCTCTTTACATGGAATAGCATCACTCCTTCGTGACTACAAAAATCCAATGGGGAATTGAATCCTGACTGCGGGGAAGTTAGCGGCCTGGTTGCGACTGTGGAGTGGACACTGTTGGAAACATCCCAGACTGAAACATAGGTAGATGAAGGCGGGCGTAGACATCGCTTCTGAAACCTCATGCCAGAATACCGCATTTCTTTGATCACCAACCTTTATTTACAACATAGCACACTATGCATAAGAAGGTTAAACCCGAAACCTACTTGATCCATTGAAAGCGACCGTGTCTATATAGCTTTACAGCTCATACACAATCTTGTATGCCGAAATCTTTCCATCGCGGTATTCCTGGAAGCCTTGCGGTATAGCATCAAGTCCCTTCCTGACACCTGGTGTATTTGGCTTGATCTTACCCTCATCAAGCCAAGTCGGCAATTTGTCGAAAAGCTCTGCAGAGAGCTCATGATCATCTTTGCTTGCCTTTCAACGAATTAGCTCTTTTTGAAGGACACATACCGAAGTAACCTGAATTGAGAAGAATTGAGAAAGGGAAGCATACCGGCCAGAAGAAATCCCCGTAACGATGCTCTTTCAAGAATGCGTTCCACACGAGTACGTCGGTGACTTTGGTCTGCTTGGAGACATGTCTCGTGTTTGCCTTACCGGGTCGGACGGTGCAGAGACCGCCACCTTGTTCACTAATGGCTTGCGAAGCTGTTGCTGATGAGGTCGAGTTGCCGATTGTATCGAAGACGTATCGCAAGTTTGGCTCCGTCTCTTTGATCTTCTTGGCAACGTCTTTATCGGAATAGTTGAATACATGGGTAGCTCCATTATCTTTGACGAGATCAAAATTGCGCGGACTGCATGTAGTGATAACCGTGAAGTCGGAGAGTGCGGCGATCTGCAATGCATAGAGTCCCACGCTCGCTTTGATTGGGATTAGCTTCCCTACTAAATTCAGAGAGACGAAAGGCATGCGTCACTTACAACTGCCACCCCATATTAAGACGGTTGTATCCTTTCCAGATGTCCGGTCAATGTTGAGGCAGTCTTTTGAGAACAGTGCCAGCCAAGCCGTAGTGCAGGCCAATGGGACAGTGGCGGCTTGTGCAAAGTTGATGGAACTTGGGACCTTGAAGCTGATCCGGTCATCTGCTAATGTATATTCGCTGTATGCTCCAAGGCCCTTGATTTCTCCTAACGTACTATTGTCAATACTTGCTCTGTTGAATGATGCGCGATCCTTTTACCTCCCCATATCAGGCCAGCAATGACATTGCCTTTCTTGTTCCGAGTGGCTTCGGTCCCCAGCTCTTCTACTGTCCCCACGAAGTCGCAGCCAAGGACAGTACCTTCTCCGAAAGCGTCTGAGTCGAGTGCTTGGACTACGAATATCAGTAATCTTGCAATGATCATCAACTGGGGGGCTGTGGCATACTGTCTGTAGGATTCTGCGCAACATGAGATACCTTGACTAGCACCTGATTAGATGCAGGCTTTGGTCTCGATACGGTCTTCTTGGCCAGTGTTGGTGCGCCACCGTCCCTATTCTGCTGCACCATAGCCAGCGTTTGTGCCATTGCGATGTGACTGGAACTTTCGACGTACTTCGGGTATGGTTAACCAAGACCTCGATCTACTGACAGGAAAACATAAGCTTCTTTTGCATATTTTCTCATTTAAGATGTGTCGTAGGGCTTAGGTGTGTATGACGTAAGGTTCCCGGCATTGCTAGATGCGGTTAGTGTGCGCTACTTCGTAACATGGAAGAGGAGAGGGGATGTATTTGTCAGCATTCGCAGAATTACTACCAGCCCAGGGGTATTGGATAAGCTGCTGACTGGTCGCAATTCCAGAGCTTGAGAATAGCTTGATTAGGACACAGTGTTCCTTGCTATGTCTGTAAGGCTCTGGGTAGACTCTATATATTCACTGTTGCTTGCGTGATGGAGAAACTGGATGACTCAAGGAACCCCTGTGATAGATGATGGAAGCTTCGTGGTTTCCAGTGGTCTTGATTTGTCTGTCTCAATATTGACACAGTCGACGGACAACATGAAACGCTTTGGTACATTCCCGACCTTGCGAGGTATGGCAATAATCATGCTTTCTCACTTAAGCAGATGTCGACCGATATGGGTATGTTTTCCCTGGTCACCTCTGCTTCTAGCTTCGTTTGAATGTTTCTAGAAAGTCTTCAGTGTACCTGAAACAGAACGTAGCTGCGATAGGTCGATTAACCCTCGGTGCGCCCTTTGAAGTCCAAAACACGCTTGACTTTAGCACGGAACCGTTTCCTGAACGACCGCGTTTTGATCTCCCATACGATTCCAGTACACGGAGCTTTCTGCTTGCGAGAAACCGTACGGAGATGAACTGCAACATGATACGGAGAGCCATTGCTGCCCCACCTGACGTTCCGTCTAACGGCTCCCAGTACCCAGGCCGCACGCTCAGAGTCCATTGTCCCAATGCCTTCCCAGTCGAGTATAATCTTTCGAACGCCGTCGAGATCGTCCCGTGCACACATCGGTACTGTATGGTTGCGGAAGTACTCGGACACAACGAAGCAAACTGATCCGATTGTCATACTGCCGCCACTGGAGTATGTAACGTCGCGTTCATGGTAGCCCCCCGTGATATAATAGGAGTCATCTTCGTTGTCAAGATAGACTTTCAGCTCTCGAATATGTGGGATGAATTGTGAGAGCAGCTCATGCAATGACTGCACAGTATAATGTCGCGGTGACGGAAAACAGACCCGAAGTATCCGCGTGTCACGGAAAGATGTAGGTGTTCCGAGGATCGTGTATCGAGGCATTTAATTGACGATGCAGCTGCGTCCAATCGAGTCGAAGTATCTCGTGATATTCCTAATGACCTCCTCGTCGAACTCTCTCCTGATAGTTTGGCATGCTAAGCGTAGGTTCGTATAATCTGAAGGGACGTTGTCGGTAGGCAGAAGATAGGAATAGATCTCTAATCTTAACTCGGCTGGCAGTTCCAGAAATCTTGAAGGCTCCACGGCGCGGGATTGGAAGAGTCTAGATCCGAATTTCGAAAGCGCAGTCATTGTTCGTGAGCTGTCGGAGCCTCCTGTCTGGGTTGATAATGCAATGATGGCGGAGCCCTTATGCTTGAACTGTTTTTGATGTACGGTGAGTACAGTCATTGGTATAGTTGTGTAGTTGATAAGAGTCGGTTTGTTTTGACGTGAACGTACCTATTCTCCCCATCAATGCGTCGTCACATGAAGTGAAACGATCACTGCCGTGCTCGACGAGCGTTACTTTGTCGCAGTAACTTGCGTAATGAACGTAAAATTTGTTACGCCTTTCACCGATAGATCTCTGCCACTTCACCCTTTGCCTTTCACCGCCACTCCCAAACCTGCCAAATACCTTGGAAAGCTTCCCGATGCACCCTAGCACTTACCATCTAAGTCATCACAGCCCCAATCGGATTTATTGTCCTCCATATGACTTCCGAGAGCATCAACACGCCCGTTTGAGCAAGAAAACCACAATCACCGTACTACAACAACCATGCCTGCTGGACCGAGTCTATTCTATCTCCCACCTGAGGTGAGAGTGATTATCTACAACCACATCGCTGCCGACGCATCAGTATACGATTGTTCAGGTCTCTTCTTGTGCTGCAAACAGCTGCACTATGAAGCATCCGCCGAAGTGGTAAACCACGCGCAGAAGCATTCGGAGTCCATGGGCGATATATGGCCAAAAGTCTTCCGACGACCAATCCGAGCGTTAGTACCTGAGACGTTGGCCCAGACGACGACGCTCGTACTTCTCCTACCGTGGCAGACGTCAAATGTAAGAAATTGGACCCGCATATATTGGTCAAAGTACGCTCCGCTAGTATTCTTCAGAACTGTTCACATCAAGTTTGAGAACGTGCCAGAGCATTCCGAATTGGAAGACGCCTGGCGATTCCTTACAGAACTAATGTTAGACGTACTCTTGTATATCCGATGCAAATATTTCATCGTGGAGTGGAGGAGCATAGATCTGGACAATCGTGCGGAGCGAGCAGTTCAAGCATTGAAAAAAGAGTTGGTAACTTGGTCTTCCATAGGCGCTGAAATATGGGATCTGAGGAGGGTAGATGGAAAGGAAGCAATCGTGTGGTCTCGGAAACACTACTGCTCTACACAAGAAGAGACGTCAGACGCTTGACATAGTGTCTCGCAACTTGCCGAACTCGGGGTTTTGCATGCTTTACCATGTCCCTCTGCCAGGGGGTCAAATACAACCCTAGAAACATGCGCTAGCCGGAGAGTAATACGATGAAAACTGGAATTTGATCGTCTTCAACTGTGAGATTCCATCTGGACTTAAACGTGGAGGTCATACATATTCGAAGGTTTCCTGGCGAAAACCTATCGAAATTAATATGGAAACTAAATAGGCCGGGCGAAGCAAATTAGGCTCCAACAGGGAAATAACCACATGTCGAAATACGCACCCTGAAACGTTCTTTGGGGACTTCTATCTGATGAATTCGGAGGGAACGTTTGGGAAATGCATGTCGAGATGAAAAGATGGGGTTCGTAGTCAACAAATTTTCATGGTGTTATGATCAAGACGCAACAGCTCAGACGTGGTTCGTGATCCGGCATTGCAAATCGTCACCACGAATCTGGACGCATAGATCAACCTCTCCACAGTGACGTTCGTGCATTGTGAAAGAGCAAGTTGTTAATCACTGCTAGCATCGCCCATTGTTCCCGTTCTTGTCTCCACAGATGACTTGTAAAATCAGACTCAACCCAGAATAACGTGATGTGTCATTGCAAATCGTCGCCTCGAATCTGGACGCATAGATCGATCTCTCTACAGTGACATTCAGGCATTGTGAAAGGACAGCTGTCATCCACTGCCAGCATCACGCCCAATTGTTCGCGTTCTTGTCTCCACAGAAAACCTATAAAATCAGACTCAACCCAGAATAACCCCTACACCCAGACCACCCTCTGACTCAACCATGGCCCAACAAATCGGTTTCCTCTCGCTTCCTCTGGAGCTACGCTTCATGGTCTATGAGCACATTTCTCCTGTCAATGCACCGGTATCCGCGTACCAAGGCCTTCTCTTATCCTGCATGACTGTGTACTCGGAGGCTTCAGCTGAGATCGTAAGGAATGCACGAGCATTTCTAAAGACTCTCAAAAAACCGGAAGACGAAAGTGCGTTCGAATTTCGACTTCCAGAAACACTACCCCAGGTCTCGATTCTCGAGCTGAAAACCCCAATGTACACTTTCAGGGACTCACAGCTCCTATACCGCTACTGGAAAGATTTCATAGTGAATCTTCATCTCCGTGCCATCATCATCAAGCGACTTTGCTGCAGTCCGGAACCAGAATACCCCTTGTTCATCAAGCCCTGGATGATCCTTTGGCCCCCTCGTTTGCTCAACACTCCGTGTAACCAGATCCGCCTCGAGTGGATCCCTTCTAGTTGCCGAATCGACGTGAAAGGTATAGTTGGGGTTCCTTCTGACCCATCGTCAAACTTGTTGAAGAACCACGAGACGCGACGTGAGTGGACATGCACGGCAGAGCCCAACTGCGTGGTGTGGACTCGCAAATGTTCAGCTTCGGTTCAGGACACTCATTAGTTTTCGCATTGGTGGATGGTCACACTCACATATGTGAAAGGGTGGACAAAGAGCTCCGAGAGCACCACCTAGAGTTTCTGGACGTGGAGTCGTGACGCCCTGACTTTGGAGCCTTTGGCGATCAAGAGCGTAACTAAGTGGACTGGAAATCCTTCGATCCTAACCGCCGGTGCGCCAGGGTTGTACTACAATTTTCAAAGATGAGAGGCTAGAGTAGAATTGATTGGTGGTGAAAGAGGACTGCGTCAATACAGAGTTGGAACATGCAAACTAAGAAACATATACAATGAATGAGAACTACCATTTCGATCACACATTGTTCAAAGAAAGACTGCCTTGATATACGTAATGTGAAGGTCCTTGTTTACTCCAATCGTTCAGCTATAGAAAGAGGACTCCGTAAACCTGACCATATCATCTTCCATGTACTAAGCCAAGTCGTGCGTGAGGCACACCCTAATGTGTCTCTCATTGTAAATGATGAGAATGTCCAGGCCCGTACTCATTTAGAAAGTCTCGCAATCGAAATTGGAGTCACACCACCCTTCGACGCAGCGCAGACTTGTACCCAGAGCCCTAAAGCGAGTGATGATATCCTCCGGCGCCTCTTCATAGTCATAGGGTTTCCAGAAGCCATCGACGAGTAAACTTGAATTGCCTTGAATGTGTAGCTCTTCGAGTTTTTGCTGAGAATTGTTTCCCATCACCTTGACCAGCTGTTCCAGGAAATCATTTCGTATCTTTGGAGTGTGCCAGAAGTTTCCGGAGCTTGTGAGGCGCAGTCGTCGCAGGCTCTGAGGGAAAGAATAAGTCGTAAGAGGTACACGAGCTAATTGCGCAGGGAGATTGATTTCTGATTCGCCAATGAAAGCCGTCGCAGGTATAACCAAACTTTCTAGGACCACAAATGGTGTGAGTGAAACAGGAAGATGATCATGAATCTGATCGATTCCGGGTGCTCGTAAATGCCTGAGCGTGTGTCTAGATGGGCGCAAAGCATCCAGGATACGCTTGGTTTCCGTCCCATCCTCCTCAAACCACATATCATCGAGTGTCACTGTTCGTAAAGTTGAGAACATCGAAAGCAAGCTTGTGATATCTCCAGTGGGCACTTGTCCTCGTTGAAGATGAAGCGTTGTGAGAGGTGAATGATCGCCAGTGAAAGACAACAGACGCGGCGCCGAAGCACTGCAGTCGATGAACAGATAGCGTAGAACGAGGTATCGGAGGGTAGGCTGTCTAAGTATAACCTCAAGCTCTCGATGTTCTTGCGGCTCCATAGATAAAGTGAGGTGACGAAGACTTTGCAGATGGCATACTGCCGTCGAAAACGCTTTATATGCTCGCCAATTCCCCCACTTCCATTTAATATCCGGACATCGAACCTCCTCAACTCGTGGCATAAGGTAGAGCAGTGCGGCGGCAATCTTTTCGAGCTGTGGGATGTTTAGGATGTCGATTTTGAGTTGCGACTTCATTTCGTCCGAGAGATCAATGCACTTGAGGGTAAGAAGCTTCTCCATCTGCTCCGCAGCTAGTTTTGGAAGTAAGGAAGATCGGTCTTCACTGGCAACCTCGAAGCTGTACTCGATTTTTCTGATCTTCTCAACCAATCGTGGGCGCTTGTGAAGCTATTTCAAGATTTTTATGAGGTTGGCATCGTCGATGGTGATATCCTTGTACAGAGCCTCGATAGCGAAATCAGAGCATGCATGGTTGACTCTAGCCATGGCGCAGAGCGTTTTGCCATCACGAATATAGCCGCAGATGATGGCAAGAATTTCTGGCGGAAGGACCGTCGAATTCATGGTAAGTGCAGTTGATTGTTGTGGTGGTGATGGTAGGTAGAGGTTGGGTGAGGGTATTCGATGTTAGGAAAGAAAAAGCGGTCTCGATTGACCACGCGGCACCTGCCAAAGGGACGCGACAAGCACGTGACTACGTGACTGAATTGCGGCGTGCCCAGGTGCTTGACTAGAAGGCGTAACGTGAGACATGTCAGGCTTAGATAGACGTCTCTTCTAACCACCCCAACTAAACCTATGCGAACCCATGCTTGTGAAAGCAACACCGCTACCCCTTTACACAGGAACTCGATATGGTAGACTATTTCCTATTATAAATGCTTTCACAGTCTTGCATACAAATAGTTATAACCTTGGAATACTGCATATACATACACATGCACATGCACATGCACAACACATACACATCCTCACATAACTTCTGCATCTTGAAACGTCCAGCCCGTAAATTCGCACCACTACCTCAACTTTCAAGTTGATATCTACCCTCACAACTCCCTCAGACGCCCAGAATGCAAGCGACTCCCCCAAACACGACGAAACCGCTCGACGCCCAGCAATGCGTGTACGCCGACGTAGGAACAAAGAGGCACAGTAGCCATCGACGCCTAGCATCAACAAGTGCGCTGTGCATACAACCCAGCCCCTCCCAACTCCCAACCATATTCAAGCGCGCAAAAAAAAAATCCCACTTTTCCATGTACACTCCGTCCATGTTCGCTTGAAACATATCCCTCAACCCACCCTAAACCCAACGCACATTGAATCCAAACCCACCCCCTTGCCACTACGCACACTCCCACTGCGCAAAAACGCACCACCTCGCACTGCGATCCGCAAGCACAAGTCCCCTCCAAGTCCCCCTCTCCCCAATCTTAATAACCGTCTCCCAGCAGCTGCCCTCAGGACTCTCCGACGCGCCACCCATATGCTCGCTCTTCCTCGTGAGTCTAATAATCTTGCCCGACGGCGTCTGCACCGCCAACTTGGCCGGCTTTATATTCCCCGAGGCATTCGACGAGTTGGACGACGCGTTGGACGGGTGCGAGTAGTTGGAGCCGGAGGCCGAGATGGACTGCATGGACATTGCGGAGGCGGGGCGTGCGAAGGGGTTTGGGGAGGGGGCGCGGGTGGTGGTGGGGTCGGGCGAGCGGGTTAGGGAGGAGGGGTGTTGGCGGACGGTGAAGACGAAGGTGTTGTTGAGGGCGAGGTTTGCGCATTGGGGTTGGGCGACGTAGAGGTCGTGGCGTTGGGCGTGGGGTGTTGGATGGAGGGTGAGGAAGGAGTATGGAGGGTTGTTGCCGGTGTGGGACAGGGGGAGACCGAGAGCGAGTGAGTGCGGGTTATGCTTGTTGGAGTGCTAGGCGGTGTTAGTTGGGTAGATGGATAGAGAGGAGGTGATCTTACCATGAGGCCGCGAGGCCCAGCGTATACCTTGAGCACTCCATGTCCCTCGTCACCCGGAAGCAGTGCCTTGACAGTGTATCGCTTCTGCCCTTCAACCCACTCGGCCTGCGCTAGTGCTGGTTTCTTGACAATGTCTCCACTCTCAAAATAGTCTCCATCAGCGTCTTGAGAGTAAGATCTTGCTTCAACCTCTGCCACACATTCAACATCCTCTGGAACGCTAATGTATACATGCGCCAGCTCCAAATTTTCGAGGTTGAGCAAGCTGGTGTCGAAATCTAGCATGTGAAGTTTGTGCTTGAAATAGTTCGGACAGGCACATGGCAGAGCCATCAGAATCTCGTGAGGTTGAGGCGGGCAAATGTGTTGCTGCTCTGGGAGGAGCGGTACGTGCGAGTAGCAGATCTCCAATGGCCGGGCGAGGAAGTAGAACGGATCTGCTGCTTGGGAGCCCACGTCTGAATAACACGCTCTCTTCGGGTTGGTGGGCCCAGCCAGAGAACAGTCCATAATCCGCCACTCTCCCTCGACAATGACCGCGTTCCAGAAGTGGTTGGGTCGAGCGACGCTTTCAAGGTCCAACTGTTCTCCGGGTGTCTTCAAATAGCCACGAACAACCTCGGCGTGGAGGCCGACTGATGCGCACATCTCCGCGACCAGAATCGCGACTTCCTCAGAACAGCCACGCTTGTTTTGCAGGACGAGCCGGGTGTCGATATCGCCCTCGAAGTCCTCTTCCCACGACACGCGCTCACTAACCCACGTAAAGATGGCTCTGAGACGCTGGACATCGCTCCTGTATGGTCGACACACGTAGCCTTGCGCCAAGGTTGCAGATGTAGCTCCCAGAGGAATATTGTTGATAAAGCGTGCGCTCTTGTCGACCAAAGCGAGATTCGAGGAAGCAAAGTCTGAAGGTTCTGAGATTGGAAGACCGTCGAGCCCTTCGTCTCCTTCGGCTGACTCGTAGAGTATGTCGACGGGGTTTATTACTGGAATGTCGAGCATCTGACATCGATCTGACCTCTCTTGCTTCTCGTTCTTGCTGAGTGAATTGGATCGATTCACGTCACGCCGGACTTGTACCCAGTCCACTGCTCCACCCAAGCCCATGTCTCGTGCAGCGCTTGATTGTACAGCGGTTCCGCCAGCGATACCGGTCGGGCCCTCGCCATCGATCCTGCTCGCCGCACGACTTGCTGCACGGCTCGCTGCTCTTGAGGACGGTCTGCTGGTTGCGATGGTGCTACGAGCATTCGCCGCCGATGTCTTCGCGGTGTCAATCATCTTCCGGAAAAAGCCGCTCTTCTTTGCTTTCGGTGCCATGAGTCCACCCAATGGATCGGGGCCATCGGGGGTGCTTGTAGCGATTCCGTTGTCAGGTTGAAGATTTGCATTGGGCTGAGAGGCATGACTCGAGTGGTAAGAGGGTCCACTGAAAGGTGATCCTGGCCGTCCGTCGTCGAAGCCGTAGCTTTTCGGTCCCGCACTAGCCATCGCACTGACAGGCCGGTCCTTCATTGCCTTCTTACGGTAATAGCTGCCAGCACTAGTAGCACTCATGTTGGTGGCAGAGTGTCCCGACATTAGACTACGGTTGGTACTCTCGGTCGCGGTGGTGGAATTTGTCTTCGTTGTAAAGGTCCGCCCCAGAACGTTGCGCCCTATCTCGTAGGCTGACTTGCGATGCCGAAGTGTCTTGGAGCCTTTTCGTCCTACATCTTGGGGTTCAGCCATGGACGAGCCAGGCCGAGCTTGGTACATGGGGTTCTTGGGTGGCACTGCGGGTGGTGGTCCATTCGCGTCTTGGGGTATGAACAGCTCATCCTGTTTGCGTTTCTGATTGTCTTCCTGCTGCAGTCTCTTAAGCCTGCTCTCCATGCGCTGTACGTAGTTGTGCACTTGGGGTGGACCGTCATCGAATGCCTGATTCTGGTCTTCGAGATCATCCATGTCCTCTTCGTGGCCATGTCCGGCTTGGCTACCAAGACCCAAAGCTGTCTGAGCTCTAGCTTTCTTCGCCGAGGCTTGGTACACTTGATCAAAAGCTTCTGGTGACCAGATGTTGGGCGGTGTCGCGGGCTCATCGGGCGAGGTCCCACTTCTTGACATGCTCATATCTTGCAGTGATGACATGACGTCGTTCATGGCATTTGTAAGGGGTGAAGGCGTAAAGTTCACTCGGCTTGCGGATCGAGGTTCGGGAGTGGGTGGGGCGGGAGTATGGTAGCCATTCCGTATTGGTGCAGGGGACGGCGCTCTGCTCTGATTGTACGCGACGCGATGAGGAGGTGGTGGGGGCGGAGGTGAGTCGAAATCTTGCGGTGGAGCAGGGGAGGGGCCACGAGAGTAGGCTTGGTACTGGAAAGATGGCGCAGGCGATGGTCCCCGTGAGTACGGCTGGTATTCATGATGTGGAGCTGGAGATGGCCCTCTGGAGTAAGGCCTATACTCTGGCTGAGGTGCCGGAGACACTGCGCGAGAGTGGTTGTGGTATGGCACGGGAGGAGCTGGCGAAGCCGCTCTCGAGTAGCTGTCAAAGTTCGACTGTGGAGCAGGCGAAGCCGCCCTCGCGTAGTTGTTGAAATTCGACGGTGGGGCTGGCGATGCCGCTCTCGCATAATTGTCGAAGTTTGACTGTGGTGCTGGCGATGCTGCTCTTGCATAACTGTCAAAGTTGGACTGCGGAGCTGGCGAGGCAGCTCTCGAGATAGCTGGGCGCTTCGTGGTCGGTCTGGGCGAGACGGCTCGGAGGTTGGAAGGAGTGTGGAGAGGAGGCGCTGGGGATGCAGTCTCGCGGCTCTCCGTCGACGATCTCTTCATCGACGAGTATGGCTTCTTCTGCGCGCGCAGGCTCCCATTCGGATCCGGTGCCAGCCCTCCAGCCTTTTGTATCTGCCTCGCAGCCGCAGCAGGGTTTGGCGAGGCTGCAGCAGCGTACGCCGTAAAGGGCTTCCTAAACATGCTCTTCGTCTTCTGCGGTGCCGGCTTCGGTGTCGACTGAGCGCTGTTCTGCCGCGATATGCTCCCTCCGCCATTCTGTGTCAACGGGCTTGGGTTTCGGCTCCAGGGCTGGTAGTCCTCATCCAGCAATTCGACAAAGTTTGATGGAAACAGCCCGACCATGCGCCTATCCCGCTTTAGCCGCCCCATCCACCAGGATCCGTCGCCCGCGTTCAGACATTCTATTAGGTCGCCCTCGATGAAGCCGAGATCGCGTTTGGTCTAGTCACGAAAGTCAGATACCGGGCAAGCCATCGACTTTCATCTCAACTCACCTCCCCGCCCCACGAGTAGACGGCCTTGCACCAGCATGGAAAACGTGTCGGCAGAGGCTGGGCGGCAGGAGCCATCCCCGGTGGTATTATGAGAAAGTGTGAGGGCGTTTCGTGTCGCGATTCATCCAGCAAGCGGTCGACGACAGGGCAGCATTCGTGTTGTTGATGTTGGTGGTGGTAGGTAGCGAGCGGACAACCCAGCCGGCGGGCAACGCGACGACGTGCAGATCGACGAGCGAGAGGCAATTGTTGCTCAAGACAACAGTATTAAAGAATATCCCCCAACGGAACACGCATGTGGATGGTGGGGAGCGATAACAAGGGCAGATATTGGACATGACGAAGGGTCGAGGTTGTTTGTGTTCGAACCGGCTAGCCTTCGCGTTGCCCCGAGCGACCGCCACGCTACCCCCGGCCCCAGTTCCGACCGCTCACCCACCACGTCAAGGAAGCGTTCGTCTACGCCTCAGAAAGACAACCGGGCCGTGTAATGCTGCTGTGGTACATTGGTGTTTGATCTAGGTTGTATCGTGTTCCTAATACCCTCAAGAAGCCCATGGTCCGTCCCTTTATGGTCCACCAACGCCGCTCCTGAGCCACGCCCTCTGCATCGTCGCCCACGCCTCATCTGTAAAGCCCCACACTTTCTTCTGTCCCCTGATCTCTAGCAATGCCTCCCTAAGTGCCGCCTCTGCCTCCGCTGCCTTCTTCTCATCGACACTCGTCTCTGGCATCGTTGTTGCCAAAAGTAGCTGGGACGCTGCGGCCTCCTCGTTGATCAGCATCTTGATAGCCTTGCACATCTCCTCGGACCTCATCCCCGTAAGCCTCCTCATGTTAAGCAATCCCGTAGATTCCGCGAAGAGGGGGAGCCAGCCATGACAGATCTCTGGAATTCGTCGTTCGGTGATCTGGGTTCTGCACACGGGACAAGTGACGTACGGGTACCTCGCTGGATCCATCGAGCCTAAGCGGACCCAGGTCTCGAGGCAACCTTTCCCAACAACATGACCACAGTACTTGATCCGAACAGGGTAGTCCGCCAGGCTGCTGTCGAGGTCGTAGTTCTTGGAGTCCACGTACGATTCCCGGCACACACCGCACTCGTTTTCGGTTTTCTGTAGCGGCACAACGGCGCTCGCGAATGCGTCTATCATAGACACCCTGCTCTTCTCAACGATCTTCTGTCGTTGCGATGCGAGATCGCGGGCGGAGCGATTCGCACTCTTGGCCTTCGTCGCTTCTTCGCGCTCGACGTATCGTTCAACCATTTCTAAAGCAAACGGATTGGCCTCTGCGATTCCTAGCGAAAGACACATTGCGAAAGTGCAATAGAGCCTCGCCATCGCATTAGGGAGGTCCGGATGCGTGAGAACCATATACATCTTCTGCATGTCGTTCCAGTCTTGGTTTCCTGTGAGAGTAGTGCGGAAGAGGTTCATAAAGTATCTCTGGCCGAACCTCTCCTGGACGAGAACGAGTCGCATAAGCCATTCACGCGTCTGGTGCGCCGTCCTCAAGAGAGACCGTGTGTCAGGGATGCTGCGCTCTGGCGGAGATGCCGGCAAGAGGGGTCTCCATACGCAGGCCTCGAGTAGCTGAAGAAGGTGTTTTGTAGTGGCCGGGAGGTGAAGAGCATCTTGTGGATCCTTCTTCAAGACGGCCAGGATGTCGGCTAGGTTGTCTATACGGAGCGACAGTTGTGAGTCACCTGAACTAGTGTTAGTGACGCCCAATATAACTCTGAGGAATAGACTGACTTGCGGGCTTTGCAGAAACATTGGCTCTAACTGCTAGCTCGTGGTCAGCACTGGTCTCAAGCAGGTCGGCCATGTTGGATTGTTTTTGGCTGGCCGTGGGTACAGGGTGGGGCGAAGATTAGGTGGTACGGGCTTGAAATCCAAGGTGAATGCGAATAGGCCTGCCATTCAGCGCTGGGTTCCAAAACGTGGTCCACACATCGAACCACGAACTTTTGGACATTCGTAGGTGCCTACATTGGTCTGCTGTGGGGTCGCCTCGATTGATCGCTTCTCGCGCTTGTCCCCTCGACACCCGATCTCAGGGCTTTGTGTTGAGAGTGCTGGCGGCGGTTGCTGCCGGGGTTGAGGCTGATGCGTGGCTCATTCGGGAATCGTGCACTAACATTACTGGTATTGACGGTGTGTAGGGGTTTGCTGCCTAGGCACGTCCTTCATGGAGCAGTCTGGCGAGAGACTTGTGGCAAGAAATATCACGATGCAAGCTGCTTGGAAAATCATTATTTGGACATGAAGATACAAGTGGAAGCGTTAATGAAGGATGATGAAATTTGGAAGGTGGCACGATGGCACCTACCGTTGGACGTCGACGTCATACCGGGCTCAAGCGTCCTGTCAACCCAACAACACTCCATTGGTTCACTCCATGACTTCTCTCATTTCATTGAAAGTTTCCAGGTTCCTGCATCGTAAACATCTAACATGAATGGCGTAAAGCCTTCAGCAATTACCCACACCCTATCATCCCACGGTCAGTGTTCATCCTCCCTTATTGACGTCTACTCCATGTTCTGCGAGCAACACGAGCATAGAGTCCAATCCGTCGTTGTGTGCACGTTGAACACACTCTTGCGCAGTGCCATCCAAATGCAAATCTGCTCCTCGCTCGACCAAAAGCTTGAACATCGCTGCATGTTCTCTCGCGATCGCATGGACAAGTGGACTGTTCTTGCCAGGTGTTTTGTTAACATCATCGCCAGCGTCTAGTAAGAGGCGAACTATGTCCCAGTGTCCACATGCGGCGGCTTTTGCCATGGCCAATCCCGTGGGCTGTTTAGCTGCCAACATTACTTTGACAAACTCAGTCTGGCCATGTCCGGAGGCGGCAAATATTGCAAGTTTTGGGTCCGCGCCGTGATGGATAAGGTGTTCGGCAACTGCAACGTTGCCCGCTTGAGCCGCACACTGGATTAGACCTTGATTGAACCCATTTATCAAGCCAATATGGTTTACCACAGGAGCGTTCGGCCCTCGATGAATAATATACACGGTAGTATCCAATCGGTTGTCGATTGTGGCCTTGGCGAGCGCCCCTTGTCGTTCGATTCCACCGAAATACGTCTTTGAAAGATAAGTCCGGAGAAGCCCTGGAACGAAAACCAGTAGCTGGAGACTTGAAGTTGTCTGAGCGTGCCGCAACATGTTGCAATCATCGCTCCACCAGTCGCCGAAATCCCACGGAACCTCTTCTCTCTTGAAGTCGTAAAGAAACTTGACAACGTTTGTCCGACCACAACGCGCAGCAGTTTTGAACAACTCCCTTCTCAGTCTTTTATCGACTTTTGATGTTCCAGCTGTCACAACCAACAAGTATTCGAGCATTTCCACACTGCCGTGGCGAGCAGCTAGAATCCGGTATCTTCCACGTAGTGCGTTGCTCGCTGACATGCTGCCGAGCTTAGAGAGAAATTGGCTGTCGGACTCAATGCAGCTTTGAGCCAAGGCTAGGTCATCGATGCACAGAGCGGTCGCAAAAACGGTTTGTCGATACTCGTCTTCGCTTACTTCTTCCTTCCTCTGGAAAACCTCCTCTAGGCGCATTATGTTCGATGTTCTTCCCCAGAACGCACAAAATTTGTCAACGGGGGAGGAGCCCAGGAACTCTATGTCTCTGCCCTGGACCTCGCGTGTTCCGATGACGTCAAGTGCGACTCGCCGAAGGCAACAGAGAAGCGGGTTTCCGTTCAAAGGCTCGTTCTTTGCGCGATACGCAACATAGCGGTACAAAAGTGATGTCAAGTGTACCTTACCGGCCACTTCGTGCGCATCATCTAGTAGTCGGAAGGTGAACAGGACCTGTATGACCACTCGCGCGAAGGTACCTTGCAGCAGTCAACATGCTTGCTCCACCCTACAAGATACTTGGCCACTTACTGTTCACCAGTCTCAAGCGTAGACCCCGTTTGATTCCCCTGCTAACGACGACTTGATGAATGATTTCGTCGGAAACTTCTGTTGGCAAGTCCAGGATGTGCATCTTGTTGGCGCTTGAACCACAGGACGAAATTTTGTGGTTGCACGACTTGATATGCTAGGATGAAATTTCGCATTCGAGGTCCACGTCCAAACATCATACGTTGCCGGACGACCAAATACATGGGTTAAGATTCCTGGCCAGATTTTCTCAGCTGATTTGGCGGACGTGTGCCAAGAGTCGGGTCATGAGGCACAGCAATGGCGCAGACTCCGCAAGGCAGACTATTAGCGCTGTGTTTCAAGGCTTGGAAATGTGCCTTCCAAACGTCAGTGTTGATAGGCTACCACACAATGAAGGCCTTGACTTCAGGCGCCTGCCTTGCGTTCCCGATTGCATTGGCATCTTCTGCGACCGGACCACGTCTTCTCGAGGGTACCTTGAAAAAGACGAAAAGTGTTCGTTCATAGGTGGGTCATCAGCACTCAAAAATGAATATTCTGATAAATTGTACTCTAGGTCACAGCCTAACTTACAGGCTAAAAGCTACGAATGAAGAGACAGGTCTGCGCAGCAATAATTAAATGATCAAAAGAAAGTGGATGAAAAAAACACAAGATGTTAAGACACAAGAGATCTGAAAAACTTCCCAAGCTGCGCTTCCAATCTGTCGGCTTTAAGCCGATCGTAAATCAGTCTAGAGTTCACACGCTTCTTGAATGGAACTGGGATCTCTTCGGCTCTTAGCCGTCCCAAGTGTCCGCAGGCAGCGTTGGTTTATAGAAGTGTGAGTCATCGTTGATATACCCTAGTCGTTTCCTTCGTATCCGGTGCGAGATTGTTATTTCTGGCGCTGGGCGGGGAGTCTTTATATGCCGGATTGCTATTCCCTTCATTGGCACGAGAATAAATGTCCCCTCGACCTGCAATCTCCTTATCACGCGGCTGTGCGCAAGAAGCATAAGGACTTCCGGGATACCCTGGGTCGCTGTAGTCTGCGTCGTCTCTGGCAATCCAGCTTCTTGTGATGGCTTTGCCATCGCTTGCTGGAATACTTCCAGCTAGGAGGCAAAGAAGAAGATTGATAGTAATGGTATATCGCATTCTGACGTCTTCACAGTTCTAGACTTGCAAATGTCGATTATGGCTATTCGATCTCGAATAGGATGAAGAAGGAAGTACCCAAAGGTGAGAGACTGAATGGGAAGATGCGTATACTAGAAAAGACGGGATGTTTCGACAGTTCGATTTCGGATTATTACCGACTACAACGGCTGCTGGACACTGTCTCTTTATACCGCCTTCTAACATGTATACCTGTTCACAACGTTTCCCACGCCTACAAAATACTGTGTTCAATAGTATTTTCTCGTCGCCTGCATCCCCCTGATTTCACATCAGCCTCAGCCGGAGAAACTCCAGAATCCTCAATGGAGGCTTTCATTTGAGGCAGGATCCTACCTGGAGGCGGCGAACAGCGACAGTCGGCCTTGATCGGCATCCTGACTTTCTCCTGATAGGAAGATATCAAGGACATACGTCGTCATACTCAAGCACTTCCTTCGAGTAGCATTCTTCCAATAATGCAACAAACGTGGAAGAGTGAAGGACCCCAGGGCGCGGATTCAACCTGACCAACCGTATCCAAGTGACGGGTGCCGCCAAAACAAGTACACTGATTCATCCTTCAAGCCCAAACTGGCGTGTCGATGCCTTTCAGAAGCCATGTGGCAGGAAAGTCGCTATATGCAGTGCTCAAATGGGCAAGAAAGTTTAGGAGGCCGAACGAAACCCGTTTCCATGAACACGTTGCGACTCAACCGAGGAATAAGGACTACCCGAGAGCCAGCTATGCTCACAACCTCTATCTTGTATCGCTACGCGCGCGCTATCTATGGGTCTTGAGGGCCTTGTTGGGCCTGAGTGCGGCACCCTTTCGTTTGTGTATCCACGCTTGGGATCGCAGTCCTGTCCCCACTACACAGCTCATATTATTGTACTATCCTACCGGCGAATTATGAATGAAACTTGCTTGTTGTCACACAAGTATGCTGGAATTATCTCCATTCCACTCTACGATATTTTATCGCTGCGTTGGATAATCTCACCTTAAGCGCCCGTGTGCCTCATGGGGCACTCTCAGACGCCGCGACATGATGTACAGTACCTCTCATATTCCTCCGGGCAACCATGCCACAGTATTAGAAACCTATAATTGAACACCTTGTTCGAGGGGCTCGAAGGAGGGTTATCTGGCCCCAAGTGATGGATAAACATCAAGTCGATTGAGTAAAGCTTTTCCTTCCGAGTATGTTTCCAACCACAAGCAAGAGTAACTGCTTTCCCATTTCACCCTTCCTTAGTACTCACCCTTCCTGTACATAAAAACAAAAAACAATGTTTCCAACCACATTACGTCGCTTGAACAAACCTACATTGCTACACTCCCCATGCTTGCCATCGTTGGGGGATCTCCTCCGAGGACCTCTTAACGCAACTAGTTTCGAGCAGATTCAATTTGCTACGAAGAGCTCTACTTAGCTTCTATGAACGTTAGTCAATGGTCTGTTTAGACTCCACTACGAGAGATGATGGGCGTCAAAGTTGGGTAACACGAATTCGCATTGTGCAATCAGTTTTGACAAAAGCTACTCAACAATGTTGAAGGTCTCAGCTCTCAGTGACCATTGTACTTATCCAAAGCCATTGGCCAAAGCGGAACATTGCTATAAAGCAACAGCCCCAGCCACATTCGCAAAAACCCGATCAAAACCCACATCTCATATCTTAAGGATCAAAATGTCCGAAAAGACCGTAGCCCAACCGTGGGCCAAACTGGCAGAGACTCTTCAGGAGTTGGACACTGTTAGTGTTTTTGTGACAGACGACAAAAGGCCCAATACCCTCCGCACTTCAGTTCTCACAAAATTAGACGTAAGCGAAACAGCGCGCCTTCGATACCGCGCGCAACCCGTCTTCGCGCGCGACCCATTGCAAGATAAGAGCTTTCTCTATCTAGCAACCGACGCCACGAAAGCAGGTATAGTGACGATCCAATTCTACGACACTCTAACCGAACGCATCACAGAAGCGCAGTCAGACCAAGCCGAAGTCAATTTCCTCACCAGTCTCGACGCGATGGCGTGCATTCCTCGGCACAACTGGACGCACGCGATGCGCTTTGACGCCCAGTTATTCGCGGATCTGTTGGATGCGACACGGCGTAACAACAAGAAGGTCACGGGGGAGCGTCCTGAGGATTTCTTACTCTATACTTTTGTGAAGCGTCTCAGGTTCTATGTTGAGCGGCGGAAGGGTTCGTCGTGGGCTAGGATGACGGCTGCGCTTAGCAGGACTAAGGATGCGGTGGGTATGGTGGATGATTCTGATGTAGAGGCTACGATAAATAGACATATCATGCGCGAACAGCATCGGAAAGCGCGGTATGAGACGAAGATCGAGGCCCTGGAGGCGATGGAGGGTATGCCGCTGGAGGAATTTTGTAAGCCTCTGGTTGTGCCTTTTGCCGTTGAGCTCGATGTGAACTTCAGTGACTCTGGGTCTGAGCTCACAGATGTGTCCAATGTTACCGAGTATGTTGAGGGATGGTATGCAGACACAAAGGCTGCGTCTGTTGTAGCTGAACTCGACCTTGATCTTGATGACTCTGACTCTGATCTCACAGAGGTGTCTCAAGTCACTGAGTACGTCGAAGCAAGGTATGCAGACGGCAGTTTCACCAAATCGAAAGCTCAGGATGACACCTTCGACTGCGGCATATGCCGGAACGCTGTGAAAACCACAGACGGTGTCAAGATCAACGAGTGCAAACACATCTACTGCAGGGATTGCCTGCAAGCATGGGTTGGTACCACCGATCAGCTAAACTCTAACTCCTGTCCCCACTGCCGCGGTAAAATGTTCTCGAAGTCAAGGTACCCGGCTAAGCGTCTCAAACGCGCAAAGCAAGCTTTGAAGGACACTGAAGATGATCTGCAAGTTTACTGGCGCGCACGTGGTTCCTTGCAATGGCTGCAGAAGGAACTCGAGTTGCATGAGAGGTATGTGAGCGAGACTGCCTCTTCGGATGAGGATCTAGAGGGTGGTTCCAATGGCACAGATAATTCGGAAATCTGGTCGTCCAGTTCTACCCTTGTGGACTCGGATGCGTCGTCTGAGTCCCTAGTCTCCGATGAAGAGTCCCTTGGGAGCGAACACACCAGCCATGGATCATCTGATGTTGAGGCAATGGAAGAGTGAGGGTAAAATTCTGCTTACCGCTTCCAGTTCTCATACTTATAGGATATCCGCCAAATTTTATTTTTAATTCAATATGTACCATTTGCCAAATCTTATTTTGAACTTGATATGTACCATTTGCCAAATTTCATTTCTAATTCAATATGTACCAAAGATTGTTTTAATGCTATCATCGATATCAGCTAAGTTGGATCGAAATCAGTATAAGGGTCTAGAGCGTGAAGTTGTAAGTAAAATTGAATGGGAGCTGAGATAGTATTGGGGACTTTCGAGCAAAATCTTACAGCCTGATGAGCCATGGAGCGATGATCAGTATAGTTCAAGTGAAATGTTGTCTACATAGCGAGTACTGGAGAATGGATACGTGTGAAAATTATCGATTCGATGTGATTGGAGAGTAGAATAAATTAAGACGACTATAGGTGCAAGGTCACGATTAACCGAAGGCTATCGTAGGTGCAATACGGCGGTTGGCTCATGCTGCGGCCGAAGAATTGCTCTACGGCATAGGCGTGCTATCTAGCGCGACGATAAGTCGCTCAAGTTCCTTAATATTAAGGATCATATTCACCTCTAGGCGAACGAGAATCCACCACAGACCAGTGTGTTGAGGCCTCCTCCGGCGAGTATTAAACAATTCTCTGCGACATATGCAACAAAGATTCCTTCCCTCATTCGCACTACTGCTCCATAAGGCGAGGCATTCAGAGTGAATATGGTGGCCGCAAACAGTGGAGACGACCTTGTCTGATTCAGTGAACTTTTCCAAGCAGACCGGGCAGATGTCTTCCGATATATCTTCCGTAGGGTTGACAGGCCGGGAGATAAGGGCAATATCCACACGGTCTCCACCCTGACTGTCTTCTTCGTTGCTGCCTTCTGGGCTAGTTTCCCGTAGATTATCGCGGATGGCTTCCAAATTTGCTTCAGCGTCATCGAGATGCTCGTGTACGCTCCTTGTTAGGCCACTCGACCTCGCTAGGTTTTGTATGGCATAGGAGTCACCCGCGCACGGACTACGAATAAGCAAGTCTGCAGTCTGGATTTGCAATTCGACTATCGATGCATCTGCTTCTTGTTCGGCTTGTTGATGCCCAAGCAACTTTGCCTCAAGGTCCTTGAAGTTATTGGAAATGCCCGTATTCAGTACGTTGGCAAAATGCGCGGCCTTCTCGCTTTGGGCCTTCGTTTCATCTGAAGATGTCTTATCGGGCCTAAGGTTTTCGATTTTCGATGACAGTGACATGCATTTGTCGTGCGTTACGCGTACTTTACCTATGTCGAAGTAGCTACTCCACCTATTCTCATCGTTAATCGACAGGAACTTCTGTTTCAAGGTGCTTACCCAACTATCATAAGGGGCTGTTGACATGTTGAGATGAATTCCGCTTTCGAGGAGGACTTGTTGTAGAAGTGTTTGAATACGCCCGATGAGACTCATCTTGACGCTTTTAACCCATGGCGGATAGTGCGATCCTCTTCTGTACAATAACATTGTTCGAGTATGTATGGATCTAATATCACATAAGTTGGGTGAGTGAAGAAACGATTTGAAACATTGTGCAGTGCAGGAGAACGTTGACTTCCTACCTTAGATCGACTTCGAATGATGTTGTGGAACCAACTGGAACTGATACCCACCGGAATTCCCTGCATCTTCTTGAATCCACTCTGATGCCCATCAACTTATGATAAGAAGCTCGATATAACTTTGTACGCCAGGATGGTATTCCTCACAGTGTATGATACAGCTGTTCTGCAGGTTTACTCGAATGCACTAGCCCTAAGATAGGAAGGTGCGGAAAGTGGGGCCGACGTGCAGTTTCCGTATGACCTCCCTACCAACGCAAGTACAAATACACCCATCCAATGCCCTCATCTCTTACTCTTCCTCTTACAGCTCAAATATCGTGGATATTGTCTTTATGCATCCCAGATATTGGTCGAGACGACTCCACTGCGCCAATCGCGAGAGCGGCACACATCGCGATCCTCATGAAAGCAATTACGATACGGTTTTGACCAGACCTCTCGATAATACCAATGCCAGTCCGAACCGAAGCCATATGAACAGACAAAACGCCTGGTTCCTGAATCCCTGGAGTCAGCTTCGTAGGTCAGTTACCTGTTCAGCTGTGGGAACCCAAAGAATATGTAGCCCTCCGATGCCTCCCACATGCCTACCCTTCTCCTGATCTGGATCACCAGCGCGACTATACCGCCCACGGGTACGCAAAATCCTAGGCTTGTAGCAAGTGCGATGACATTGGATTCGACTCGCATCCCAGCCCTTTGTCAAGTACAGTAACATAACCTTTCACGAATCAACGACAAATTTCGGGACGCTAGGCAAAGCCTAACCAGGCGCACAATTTCTCGGAACATGACTGCTATGGCAGCGTGAGCCCTTCAGACACGTGTCTGGCGAAGGACACCACAGCAATGTGGTAAAGTACACGCAGCGTCCTGTCCGGAACCCCCATCGACGATGGATAATCGCAACATTTTCGATTAATCATGTGATCGCAGCCAGCTGACTGGATCCCGGGGTCCATTCTATATCTGAATCGAGCCCTTAACACGGCGCGCTCACGAATCAATTCCTCCAAGAAGTTTTACGTCCAACGTGAAGAGACTTTGCTCTCTCATTGGCACCTCAGCGAAACTGCGAGGGACATGTCGCCATGGTCCCGCTTATCCGAGGATCCCATAGGATCGCTGGCCCCGACCGGAGCTGCACGAACGGAGGTGCAACGCTATCGAACGGCGAATTTTGCAGGTCGCGGCGCGCGGCTCTGTCCCCACGTGCACGGCCATTGAATTTGCAAGCCCGTGTCGGTGCTTTGTTCTCAGAGCTTTGATGCCACTGTCATCTCCGGGAGTGCAATACTACCTCATCAACCTGCCATTTGCTGCTGTGCGGAGTCGGATGTTCAGATGACGTAAGCGACGACCAACCGACGAACGATGCAAGAAAGATGCCGCGCAGATGATCATTGGAATCATTGGAAACATTGGTCACCTATTCCGATCTAGAGGTTACCAAGGGCTATGTACCTTACAGGAGATTCACTGTAATGATCGTATAATCATCAGTGAATTTCACGTCGAACATGAGACAGCGACAGAAACTTACAACATCTGGAAAGTCGGGGCGGCGTCAGCGTAATTCGCTTACCTCGGAGTCCGCCAGCATGCCACAGCTGCCTGCCTAAAAGATGGCCTCAAAGCGCTCGAATACGTGTGTAAGATTGTCGAATCCTGAGATTGCCTATCCACACGGTGGCTTTTGTGGGATGAGCCCGGGATACCGGGAATACCGGAATACACAAGGTCCTACAATGCTGCATAATCTGCGACAGCGTTAAGTATGCATGTTTCCTTCTCAGTCCTTGCGCTGCCCGCGATGCTCACCTCTGAGTCCGTCGACACGGAATAAGGCTCCCGCCCCCTCCGTGGGGTCTGTGTGAACCCTCAAGGATCGCTGAGCACCACTGGAATGGAAACCTTCGACCTAGTCATCGTAGGGGCTGGTACGTATAGCCTTTTCTGAATGTCTCTACACAGTACACGACGCGTCAAGCCCAAACCGCTGCCACTCCAAGAGGCTTCAATCAGCTCCGCGCACCTGCTTTACACACCCTTCAAGTAGCAAGACGAACTCGTTACTAAAATTGAAAGGTATCCATGGTCTGGCGTCCTTGAAAACATACCGAGAGATAAACCCGTTTGCTTCCATACTGGTTGTAGATAAAGATGCGTCGCTTGGCGGAGTATGGTCAAAACAGCGATTGTATCCTGGGTTGCACACGAACAATCATCTCAAGACGTCTGTCAGCACCGCAGCTACGGTTCACGTTGCACATGCTAACAATCTCCAGATTCGAGGTACTTGATCCGGAAAAATGAAACGCGTCCTTGCTGATGTACAACGCAGTTTAGCGACTTTCCGATGAGCACAGAAGGCTTCGATCCAGCAAATGATCATATACCAGGCGAGAAGGTCAATCAATACCTCCACGCTTATGCTGAGAAATTCGATCTCCTGAAGCACCTACGATTCAATTGTAACATCGCATCAGCTATCGACGAAGGCGATGATGGGTGGATTCTCAATATATTGACCCAAAAGGGCTCGAGAAAGATGGCGAGTCTGAGGGCTGCAAAATTGATCGTGGCGACTGGTTTGACGTCGCAACCTTTCATGCCAAGACTTCAAGGAAAGGCTAGCTTTCGAGCGCCCATCTACCATTCAAGTGAATTTGCCAGGGCAAACGATGGTCTGGGGCCCTATGAAAACGTGGTTCTACTTTCTGGCGCGAAATTTTCCTGGGACGTAGCGTGCGCATACGCTTCTGCCGGTGTTCAAGTAGACTGGATCATTCGGGAGTCTGGCCATGGACCGTGCTGGATGACGCCGAATCGACTTACGCCTTTGAGAGTCATACCCGAGCTTCTACTCCAGACCCGTCTCGTCACCTGGATGAGTCCTTGCATCTGGGGCGACGCTGATGGGTTCACGTCAATACGGAGATTCTTGCATCAGCATCACTTAGGCCGTAAGATTGTCGATGGCTTCTTCTCCAAGATGCAACATAGTGTTCTGGATGCCAACAACTATGATTCCCACCCTGAAACAGCTAAATTGAAGCCATGGGACGACATTTTCTTTATAGGAACCAATCGTGGACTACTCAATTACGACGTTGATGTCTTCGAATTCGTGCGCAATGGGATGATTCGAGTCCACATCGCAGACGTTACCCATTTATCTGACCACACTGTCCATCTCTCGAATGGCCATTCACTTGCTGCCGACGTTTTGATATGTGGAACAGGATGGAAGGACACGCCTCCCATCAACTTCGTAACCAAACGCGAACTAGGTCTACCAGGCTTCTCTTCCCCATCATCGTGGAAATGCATCCCCCAGGCTGATGCAGAGATCTTAGAAAAGTGTCCGAAATTGCGGGAACAACCCGGCCCGAAGCTCTACAAACCTCTCTCGGATAATGCGACTGATTACGTCAACGAACCTTATCGTTTGTATCGTTTTATGGTTCCGCCTGCCTTCATCAACTCTCGAACCCTTGCTTTTGCCGGGGCGTATAGAAGTCCTTCTACTACCATCATCGCGCAAACTCAAGCACTGTGGATCACTGCCTTCATGGGAGACAATGTACCCTCACTATTCGACGTCCACATGCCTGCTAGCGACACCATACGTCCTGTCCTATCCGAAGGCCACTCTTCCGGGAATCCCACAATTGACCTCAGCGATCCGAGTAGTCGCATTCTGTACGAGACAGCATTGCACACTCAATTCGGCAGGTGGCGCTATTCAAGGGGCTTTGGCGCGAGATTTCCCGAGCTCTGGTTCGATGGCCTGCCGTATGTGGATCTTCTTCTCCGCGACGTTGGTGTTGAGCATAGGAGAAAGAGAAGTTGGTTCAGCGAGCGGTTTACACCGTACTGGCCGAAAGACTATGCCGGTATAGTTCCTGAGTTCCTGGAACGTCGAGCTATTCCACGAACGGACTACGACGGGAAAAAATGAATGATAGCAGCAACACCAGCATCAATTCCCAATGACATACGTCCATAAATGCTCGGACTCGAAACTTAGCCTATCCGGTACTGGCGGCTATGAAGACTTGCCGTCTATGTGCCGGCATTCACATCCACGGACACGAATATTCGAATTGACAAGGCCATAATTTATAACAATAGATTGGTAGATCTGGACAAACTTCTTGAGTCTAGGCATTCGCAGTACTGTTCGTTGGTTCCAAGATGCGGACGGTCTAACCAACACATTCGTCTGGATGGAGCCAAGAGCTTTGAGGGGGTGGCGGCAGCATCTCTCCGATGAGAAGAAACAGGCATCGTCTCTGGGCATCGCAATTCTAATTCGACTTTTGGGTCTCCGTGTCACGTTGTTTTGTTTATTTAGATTGGTTTCGTTTACACCTAGCCAAGCACGGCAGAGGCGCATCATGACTACCGACCATGCTTGTATCTTATGCACAGAGATATCCGGCTACTAAATGCTCAGGCCATCGTTCTTCGTCTTCTTCCCCACTTCTCCAAATCTAGTGTCGGTGCGTTGTGAGTTCTCCAACACACGGTACCGCCAACATGCTTTGGTCTGCACTATTCCTCGCAGCTACGGCTCGCGCCCAGTTCTCACAAGGCCTCAACCACCTCCGTTTCGGATGCTCACAAATCACTATCGAGCGGCTCGACCCGCTCGTCAATCCAGGCATGATCGGAACCCCTCATACACATCAGGTCGTTGGCGGGAATGCTTTCAATGCAACGATTGCAAGCACCGATGTTTCGAGTATTGCATCGTGCACGACCTGCGGTCCTGCGGATGACTTTAGCAACTACTGGACAGCGAACCTATACTTCAAGGCCAGAAACGGGTCTTTCAAGCGCGTGCCGCAAATTCCTAACAGGCAAGTGAAGTACCCTCAGCGAGACAATCGACACAAAACAGCTAATCAGTGCGCCTTCGGCTAGATTCCTCTTCCAAGATAAGTTTGACACCCAAACGAATGGCGGTATTACCGTCTACTACATTGCGCCAAAGAAGAACACCGTGACTGCTTTCAAGCCGGTAGAGATTCACCCCTCCTATATTCCGGTATTGTAGTAACTCATCTGTCCTAGGGCTTCCGAATGCTCGTCGGCGACCCCACGAGGCGTCAGAAGAAGTACAAGGCGCAAAGCTGCTTCCGCTGCTACTCCGGACCAAACTTTGGCGGAGACGACATGGCGCCTTGCTCTGATGCGAAGCTTGACTTCGAGGGCTTCCCACCACAGCCGTGCGCAGGTGGTATTCGATCGAACGTTCTATATCCCACGTGAGTTATGTTCTGGTTCCACTTTTGGAGTGGTTCAGCATTGATGTGCTAACCAAGATCATCAGGTGCTGGGATGGCAAGAACCTAGATTCGCCGAATCATCAAGATCATGTTGCGTATCCGACCAAGGGCCCCTCCAACTTTCTATCTACAGGCGATTGTCCGACAACGCACCCCGTCAAGATCCCGCAGCTGATGCTGGAGGTGAGTAGCTACGACGTTGGCTCAAGAATCTACACAAGTTTAATAAGTCTAGATCGTCTGGGACACAACTCAATTCAACAACAAAGCTGAGTGGCCTAGTGACGGCTCGCAGCCTTTCTATCTTAGCACGGGAGACAATACAGGATACGGTACGTGATTCGGGATCGCAATCTCATTCGTATATACGAAGCATCGCGTGGGTCCCATCAGGATGCCAAGTAAGCCCAGAGCGCCGTCATACCGCGGGTCGAAGCACATCACAGCAAGCGACACCCTGGTGGTAGCATCTCACACAACGATGCCAAAGACTTTTTCGCACCTTACCTCGCCCCTTCACGTAGTTCTGTTACTGATCTTGCCAGGTCAACATGGCGACTACGTGTTCGGATGGAAGGGAGATGCACTGCAGCGTGCCATGGATGACAATGGCTGTTTCAGCTCGACTTGCGGCAAACAGAAAAGCCAGGATATCTCGGTCGCCAAGCAATGCCAGATCAAGAAAACCGTCCAGGAGGATGTAGATGGATGTAAGTATCAGGCAAACTCTTTAGAATCAATATGCCGCTCGCGAGGATTGGGGCTGACAATAGCACAGGGCTGACGCAGTTACCGGGGAACCCTATGATGGATTAGAGACTTGGGTACGAGATGCGATTTGCAATTGAACTATAGGATTTGACAATCGAATCTCCGCCTTTCCTTGCTTTTTGTGCTCGAGATTACGCTCTAGAGAAAGACGGGTTAGAATCGTGACATTGTGTGTTCGCGTGCCCACGATTGACTCGCTCCCATCAGGCATCGGACCATTTGCCACCTTTCAGGTTCAAGAGTACCGTTTGTACACGTCGAAGTATGTAGTGGAATGAAGTGTTTGAGGTTCTCAATGCTCAAAATGGAAGGAGGTTGGGGCTGATCGTCAGTCTTGGCGCCGATGGCGTCTTTCCCCCGCAACCTACCACTCTACGCACAGCTTTTGTCCTGTTTCTTCCATACTTCTGTTCGTACTCCTCTATCATTATCCATGTCGAAAGATCATTTAGATGAACTGCCAAGCTATAGAGATGCCACACGAACCTGGATCAGGCACCGGAGGAAATCGCGGTTCACCCGCCTACTCGTAGTGGCGCTTTCGGCTTATCTTGCCTTTGGTGTCTATCGAATCGCAACCAATACTGCGAAGCCGCCAGGTACATTGTCAGTGACCAAACTTCGCGATAATCATGCGACATGTGCAAAACTACGACGGATACCAAGTGAGATTGAGGCATCACGTGAGGTCAATAAGCGCTGGGTAAATGGGACGAAGCCCATTCTCATACGCAATGCAACAATCTGGACAGGAGAGCCGAAAGCTGGGACGTCCTATGAAGATGCGCGACTCGGAAGAAGCTACGAATGGGTTAGCTCGGACGTCTTTGTGGACAACGGCCTCATTCAGAAAATCGCTCCTAGCATCTCCATCGAACACCTGCCGCATGGCTCGGAGATATTTGACGCCAATGGTCGTCAACTGACTGCCGGTATAGTGGATATGCATAGTCACGCAGGTCTAGACAGTCTGGGGAATCTGCAAAGCGACACGAACGAGTTATCCAGCGACATCACTCCTTTCTTGCAGTCTTTAGATGCGCTAGATCCTCTACAGCCTGAGATTCAATGGATCAAAAGTGGCGGTGTGACTACGAGCCTCATACTCCCTGGAAGCGGCAACAACATGGGAGGGGAAGCTTTCGTAGTCAAGTTTGCAGTGGGGAAGCAAAATGGCCGGACGGAGATTAGCCAAGAGGATATGCTCGCTGATCCGGACAAGAACTGGAGGTACATGAAGATGGCTTGTGGAGAAAATCCGAAAGGCGTCTACGGAAAATACGGTGAACGCGGCCCCTTCAGTCGCTTGGGCGAATCATGGGAGTTTCGACACGCACTCGAACAGGCAACCGAATATGTCAATTCACAGAATGACTGGTGTGCAGCAGCCGATACAAATGGTGCTGAAGATATGACTACATATCTTCCCCAGGAGCTCAAGTGGGAATCGCTTGGCGCGGTTCTGCGAGGTCAAGTCAGGGTCAATACTCACTGCTATACCATCCCAGATCTTGAAGCATTCGTTCGACATACAAACGAGTTCAAGTTCAGGATATATGCATTCCATCACGCGCATCAGACTTACCTTATTCCTGAAGTCCTGAAGAGGGCTTGGGGAGGTACACCTGCCGCAGCATTGTTTGCGGATAACAGTAAGTCATACGTTTGCGGGATGTTAAAGACAAAACATAATGACACTCGTTAGTGTACTACAAAGTCGAAGCCTACACCGCCTCCGACAAAGCTGGCAAGATTCTCTATGAGAACGGAATCACGCCAACGTACGTGAGCGACAACCCCGTGCTCAACTCTCAGCACGTCATCATGGAAGCAGCGAAGGCCCATGGAAATGGACTGCCGTATCACGTCGCGCTGGCCGGGGTTACATCTGCTTCCGCTGAGCTATTAGGACTTGGGCATCGAGTTGGAAAGATCAAAGAAGGATTTGACGCCGATATCGTTGTCTGGGACGCTGACCCGCTCTCTGCAGGTGCGACACCCGTTCAAGTGTGGATTGATGGTGCTCCGCAGTTCAAGGACCCTGTTGCTCTGAAGAAACCGACCACACCACCAGCCAAGCATGACTCGGTGCCAAACGATGATGTGGAGATGCGCAGCTACGAAAATGTAGTCTTCACTGGAATCTCCAAGGTGTATCTCGATGAGGCGGAGATTACCCATGACGAAAGCGTCACTGCTGTTATACAAAATGGGAAGCTTGCGTGTATCGGAACTTGCGCGAACGAGCTCGCATTGGCACATCAATCCAACACGCCCATTATTGACCTCGAAAATGGCTATATAACACCACCATTCACAGCCTTTGGATCCACTCTGGGATTAGTCGAGATCGATGCGGAGTCAGACACGCATGATGGGCCACCACCAAAAGAAGGCGTAAGTCGAGCTGTGGACGGGCTAGCCTTTGACGGAAAACAGCTTGCTCGAGCCTACGAACATGGGGTCACAAGGGCAATCTCCGCTCCATCGACTTTCTCTATTGATGCCAGAGGCATCAGCACTGCCTTTTCCACAGGAGCAAAGCATTCTTTGGAGAAAGGTGCTATTTGGCAAGATGAGGTCGCCCTGCATTATCCACTCACATTGCGCGCGAAGGGCGACAAGACTCCCAGTATCTCGAGCGCCGTTGGGCTGCTTCGGAGTAAGCTCCTGCAAGCTGTACACGATGTTTCTGCGAACGACAGTACATCCACTGGAAAGGAAGCTTACGAAGAGAAGTCATATTTAAAGCGCGTTGTATCAGGCACCCTACCGCTAGTGCTTAGCGCTCATAGTGCTGACACCATCGCTACCATCATACATCTCAAGTCTGAGATTGAAAGTGTGATCAAAGAGACGGACACTGAGGTCACTTCGAAGCTTCGAATTATCATCATCGGCGGCGCTGAGTCATACCTCGTTGCAAAGGAACTCGCTGCTGCAGATGTGCCTGTTGTCATCGCCCCGCTACGGCCTTACTCTCAAAGCTGGGACCAGCGGCGCAGTCTCACCGGCGCGCCCTTGACTAATGGTACGGCGATCGATATTCTTATCGACGCTGGGGTTCTTGTAGGAATCAGTGTCGAGGAAGTATGGGAGACACGCGATCTGGGATTGTTGGCTGGCATCGCGTATGCAAATAGTGAGGGAAGATTGAGTTTCAAGAATGCGTTGGACTTGGTGGGAGCTAATTTCGACACAATCTTGGGTCTTTCGAAACATGACGTTGGATTAAGCACAGAGGGACGTGACTGGGCTGTTTGGGAAGGAAGTCCTTTGGAGATAGGAGCAAGACTCAGAGGGCTAGGCAACGGGGCTAGAGCCGTCGTGTGGCAGAAGTCCTAGCTCGATCGTGGACCGAGTGAATGATCGCGCGGAACCGACTGACACAAATGGCTTGTCCGGAGTGTCGCACGCGGAAACGTTATAGAACGTGGAGCTGTTGGTCATTATTCATGCATAGCTGCGACGTCAAGTCAAGAAGACAACAAGAGACAACGTGGAAGTTGATCCATCTCTCTGAGAGCCTGTAAGAGGCGACAGAATAAACGTTACGTCATGCGTAAAGTGACGATGCTGAGGTTCTCGTCTACGACGAACATTGTGCAGATGCAGGATGGTTTGGATCCAGAATTTGCCGACATTGTTCTAGAACTTCGATCCGATTACCGTAAGTATTGATGCACAAAGGAATAGAACTTTACAGTAATCAAATATCTTCCGCCGACATGCCTCAATCAAGGGAGCACCCCACACCGTGGAAAGTCCTGCCTCATTGCGCAGGGTGACCGAAGAAGTCATGAAAGTGGGCCAATCCGTGGGTATTGATTTCGACCCATTGACTGTCGGTGAGATGGGAAATTATCGAGTTGATCTCTCAGCAGCCAGTTCTAGCAACATCAAAGAAGCACACGCACGCTTGAATTGTCTCCTTCGTACATTCTACACTGTTTGGTATGCCACAGACTTCGATGACAAATGTCCAAAGGAGCTAGAACCGCTATTGAAAGGATTCTGGGCACTCACTTTCTACTCAAGATACAATATCGTTATAATACACCGCTTGGTCTCGTATCGCCTAGCAGAGATGCCCTGTCCAGCCCTGCCCAATACGGTCCTGTATATAGATGATCCCGATGAAACTATGTATAACTTGTTCACTGATAGGGTGTTATATCTTATAGAGAGGAGTACGTTTTTCGATGGCGGGTTTGCTGTGGACCCGAATCTAGGGCAAAGACTTTTCATCCCGAGGGTGTTGCCTGGGCACGGGTGGTCGCATGAAAGGATGGTGGACACTTGGCTACGTCCGTTACACTGGTGGCTCTATCCTGATGATGAGATGTTACCGCTGCCACCCGAGCTCCAATTCTTCATCCAGGTCGTAACGGAGCTGACCAAGAATCACATCCTGTGGGAAGATGTGGCGCCGTTCCTAGTATACATATGGGAAAACGACATGGCCTTGGCAGGACACGATGCGAAGAGCATCACTTCGCCGGCTAATACCCAAGAGATAGATGACTGCGACACAGAATGTGTTATCTGCACGAACACATTCAGCCGCAAGGACTCAGCGCGGAAAACCACTTGTGAGCATATTCTTGGTGGTTGGTGCCCTGAGCTTTGGATGCGCGAAACTGGAAGTCCATACCACTGTCCGGTGTGCCGAGCATCACTTGTGAATGACAGATTGATGTTGCCTGAGCCTCTGCGGCCAGCTTACGATCGCTTTGCGGCCTTGCTGAAACAAATGGAAGCAATCGATTGGAAAATAAATCACTGTCTGATGACTAGTTTCAGCGAAACGCCATCTCGAGCCTTTGTAGACTTCCTGTTCGAGCTGGATGAATTAGGGACCGATTCAGCAGCTGCGTTGGATGACTTGATTGAGCAAGCCATGGCGTTGAGGCCACTGAGCACGAGGGCGGTGGAGGCTTTGGGTCGATGGATCGAAAAAGTGCGTACGTTGTTCCGTACGAAGCGGCCTTCACACGAGGAATGGCGAACGGAACAGTTCAGATTCCTCAACGGAGGAGGACTCGCGCATGATCTGTAACTGTCCGAGAAGCATAATAGAATAGAACAAAGGCAAATTGGCCCTTACTACTTGCTTTGCACCTGACCACGGCCTTGTGTCCATCGCTAGATTGTTTCGGAAACGCAGCCAGGTCCCAAAAATGGGAAAGAAACCAAGTTTCTAAGCTAGAAATGTAGCATTCTTAATGATAAAGATCTATTATTGTTTGAGTTGGGTCATGGCAAAATCCGATACTTTGTGAAACCTCAAATGTTTCCCACATTTCATGTAACGTACCTGGCAAGCGAGCTGGCCACCTCACCAACTTTTCGCAACGTGTAAGGCAATATATCTCAACAACGCAATAAGATATAACGTACCTTACGGGCGAGCTGGACACACGGGCGATCTGGACACTCTGCCAAGACCCCACCAAAACCTGTACTCTATACAATAGTACAGAACGTATATAAATAATTATTAGAAATTATAGTAGGCTATTCTATTTAGAATCTACTTTTATAGCTTACTTATAAGTATACAAGTTATACCTAGCCTTACTACAGCGTCTATAGCACTATTAAGTCAATTTACCCTTATTAGCGCGCACCCTCTTCTTTACCTTCTTTCTATTACTGCGCACCTTAAAGTCCTGTAGAGTAGCTAGCCGTAGGCCCTTGTTAGCTATTAGTACTCCTTCGCGCTATACTTGCTTTCTTTTATATAATCTATATTATATAGTAGCCTTATTAGTAGCTTAAAGCTTAGTATTATATTTTATTATTAATACTAATAAATACGCTATTATTTTAGTACCTTTTACTATCTTTTTAAAGGCCTTAACTATACTTATTAGGGAACTATCTAGGTATTTCTAAATCCTCTATTTTATAAGCGCTAATTATAACCCTAATTCTAGGGTATTACTTAGTATTTATAACTACTATATACTATTATATATAGTATACTCTAGAGATATATATAGGTAGATATTAAGCTTTAATATTACTATATTAAGGTTAAG
>MU004506.1:0-57854 GCA_010405375.1 Lophiostoma macrostomum CBS 122681
ATTTATATAATAATTAAATAATAAAGTATTTATATAATAAGTATATAATATAACATTTATATAATAATTAAAAAATATAATTTATTTTTTTAATAATTATTATATAATTTAATAGTTTTATAATATATTAAAAACTATATATTTAAATTTTTATTTTTATTATTTTTTTTAGTATTTTAGTTAATCCTGCTACTTTAAAGCTAAGCTCGTGCCTTAGTAAGCTAAAGTGGCCTATACTTTTAAGGCGTCCAGCTCTGAACTTTTAGCGTGGCGAGCTGATCTGTATCCACCGCAACCATCGTCTGCCAGGTTGACGACTAACGCTAGACCTTTCCACAGCTTTTTCTTTGTCTCCGCGCATTCGCAGCAAATCGGTCGTGCATCTCTCGGCTCATGACAGTCCAGATGGTTCACACAGCGACATGGCTATTGTAAATGCCAGAGGTCTCCACCGAGCGTCGATCACGATGCCATACCTCATCCGAGTTTCGCAACGGCCTCAAGTTTTTGTACATGTCTTTCGGCTAGTGTGAGTTGCTGGGTCCTGAAGGGCTCACCAAGCACCAGAAGTCTGGCGATCACGTTCGCAATCAACTGCCAGCAGATAAGCTTTCTGGAATGGAGCATGCTGGGTACCACTGCATGCATGACAGTATCGAATTTCTAATATCGCTAGCTGAGGACCGCCCAAACCACGTGCGTTGTACTCGCCATTTCCGGTGTCGCTATCGATCACAGGACCGTGCAGGACATGGAGTCGGGTGGTACTCGTCAACCGTGGACGATACGAGACGCATGACCAGAGCCAAGAGTCTTCCCCAGGTTTTGTTTTGCTGATTCGGGCTGTCAAGCATTGAGAAGCATGACAAGGATCTGCCCCGCAATATGCAAGGCCGTTGTCTCTCCTTTTCTCGAGGAGTGACAGACGTGGCCATGTGCGCAAGCGTGAGGGGGAACACGATGCATCGCCCGCGGTTGTTTTGTTTATCCCGGAGCCTAGACCTTAATTCGCTGGATTATGAGATCAAATTTTCACTGGCCCTCTTTCAGTCATTTTCCAACTTCAAGTTCGTCGGGCTCCTACACAGACATCGATCGATCAGATCGATCCGCTCGAGCAAGTTTCCATGTATCTTCGGCCCTGACCGATTCTCCGAGCTTCTCTGGGCCACATTTCATATACAAAGCACTCTGAGGTGCCAGCCACGATACCACATTCCTTGCGGATAGAGGTCTCCGGCTATATAACATCCCTGCAGCTTTCATCTATAGCAACCCTAGCCGGGAACCTCACCCGGCGGACCGACAGTAATTCCGTGGAGGTACTATCATTTCTCGCTCTTTGATTCGTTTGCCACTTCGAAACTCTTTTCGAGTCCCAGCTACCTTGGCATAATGGGCGCGTTGTACAAACTCCAGAATCCGGGGTCGCGGAGGCTTACGCAGGAATCGGCATGTGAGCCGAGCTACACAGGGGCTTGAGGGAATACTGTGACTTAGTGATGGTCCATGTCGACTGGATCCCAAATTCGTAATATCCTGAATCGTCACGAGGCTAGGTTTGCAAGTGCGGTAGCGAAGGACGGGAGAGCGCGTATAATAAGGACTCTCCCCGGGTTTCGACACTGTGCTCCCTTCATTCAGACTCGTATTCTCTCATTCTTTTCCATACTTCATTCACTCCACTTCCGGGTCAGCATGAAGTTCTTTTCGTCACTTGCCGCGGCTGCGTCGCTTCTTGCTACAGTCAGTGCACATGGAGGTGTAGGCGTCTACACCATCGGTACAACAAAATACCAAGGGTACGACCTCTTCCTTCCAAGCACCATCATTCCATACTCATACGCTATGTAGATGGTCACCTTACAACTCCGCTTCCGGGCAGAAGTCGATTCAGAGACAGTATGGGAGCTTCAACCCTCTCTTGATCGCTGATCTCGGCGTAAGCAACTCACCACAAGCTCAAGCGTACTGTGAGCTAATATCAAAAAGACTGCAAACATTCGTTGCAACAACGACGGCACCGCTCTGGGAACCGGTGTCTCAGCAAGCCTCGCCGCTGGCGATACCATTAAGACCACCTGGACCCAATGGACTCACCGGCCCGCCGCCGTCCTGATCTATATGGCCAAGTGCCCTAGCGCTGGCTGCGATAGCTTCAATGGAGCAGGTGCTGTCTGGGTAAGACTAGAGTTCATCTCTGGTGCTTACTGCCATGCTAACCCCGTACTATAGTTCAAGATCGACCACGCGGGACTCATCTCCGGAACGGAGGGCAAGGGCATCTGGGCCGGCGACCAGATTGTCGACACCCTGAACTGGACTGTCACCATCCCTAAGACGCTTGCTCCAGGACCATACCTGATCAGGCACGAGCTTCTTGCGCTCCACCAGGCCAACAACCCTCAATGTAAGTTGCACTCTCTTAGATCAGATCAGATCAGACCAGTCATGCGATACGAACAAGATACTGACGAGATATTTCACAGTCTACCCCGAATGCGCCCAACTGACCGTAACCGGCTCCGGAACCGCATCCCCCCCATCCAGCCTCCTCGTCTCCTTCCCCGGCGCCTACAGCGCCACCGACCCCGGGATCAACTTCAACATCGACAGCACCGCCGCCATGAGCGCCACCAGCTACCCCATCCCCGGCCCAGCCGTCTGGGACGGTACCTCGACTGGCGGCGGCTCCGGCACCGGCTCCGGCTCCGGCTCTGGTGGTGACGCGCCATCGCAGCCATCTCAACCGGCTGTGTCGGCGGCGCCGGCAACTACGCTTGTGACGAGCGCGGCACCGGCGCAGACCAGTGCGCTGAGCTGTGAGCCTGTGGCTCGGTATGGACAGTGTGGTGGCTCAAATTATGCTGGGTGCACGGCTTGTGCGTCGGGGAGTACGTGTACGAAGAATGGGGATTATTATTCGCAGTGCATGTAAAGTAGCGTAGAGGGTTGGGTGGAGGGGGGTGAAGTGGGGCGGCGGGGGGTGTGTTTCTTCTGTTGTATGCATTTAGATTTTCAGAATCGTATTGCTTTTATTCATGCATTATTACTCTGTTTGCATTCAGTCGATGGACTGCGAGTCGTCTCTATCCTCTGTTGTCAGACATACTGGGCACACCGTGTGAATCTGACCTGGAGAAGAATTACCGCGTCAGTGTTAGAAGTATAAGTGCTACGCTTCTCAAATAATGAAAAGGGTGTCTACTCTAGCATAACATGCCCTTGGTCTCGAAATCCTCACCCTTGACCCCAGAGCTCGCAGTCTGAACTATTTATCCAGAATAGGGGTTGTCGAAGTGATACTCACCTCTTGACAGGTAGATTGTGTTCTTAACTCTCTCCTGACACTCAAGTACGGGGGACTGTGTTATAAAGCTAGGACGACATTCGTGCGTAGACCTTGGGATCTGCCGTGGGAGCCATTTGTGATGAAGCTTCCCAAGACGTAGGTGAGAGTACCTTGAGGTAGCACTCTGGAACAAGGCTTCGGGCGAACGGGGGAAGAGCTGCTGTGTGGGAGCGTTTTCCGATGACGTTGGGTGCGGAAGGCGCGAAAGCGGCTTTAGAGAACGCAGTAAATGGTGACATATTGTCTCGTAGCATTGTCGACCGTAACGTGTGGGTTCGCCCTCGGAACTCTTGGCTTCGGCTTCTTCTATGGTGTATCTTAGGCATATTCGAGAGTTATAAAGGTGCGAGATCGTTTGGCATCGATACGCTGATGGTGTACAGCTCCTTCTCGATGACGAAGAGAGTCCGTCAACTTGATTGTCTTTCGTAAAGCGCGGTGGATAACGACCAAAAATCCCCATGGGGACATTGCGAGAGTCTCAGCACTCAAGTGCTTGAGTGGAAGGAACGGTGTCATCGAGGCAGGATCGAACAGAAGTCATCCCGCTAGCGTGACTGCAGGATATCCAGGTATCATTGGCATGATGCACTTGTAACGTGCGGTCCACCAGTCTGTTCAGATCGAGTGTCGATCAAACATAGCCTTACCCGAGTACCTGTCAACGGATCTCAGCACGGTGCAGTATACGAGAGGGTCTCCTGATGTCACTATTGGTAACGTAGAGGAGGCAACCCCCTGCCCCGCGGTTCCGAGGTCATGTCTTTCTGTGAAAGTCGGCATTTTGAACACCTGCATCCTACCGCTTGGGAACCCCGCGGCGATCTCGAGCGGCAAGTGCTCTCCGCGCTGCGATCCCACGATACTGCCCCCTGTGTAACAGGCATGTGCGCATTCGATGAAGGTGACTCACAGACTTGATCCACATCCGCGTGGGATATCCCGTGCCCCTGGATGAGCGGCACCGTTTTTCTTGGCCAGAATTCGAAGGACCTTTCTCCGCGTTTGTTCCTTGGCCTCGCTGTTCCGATGCGGTGGTTGTCATTGCTCATGACTAAATATATCATGAACTGAGCCTTGTGCTAGCATAGGTCATGCAGCCACCGAGCTTGCTCGCCCTGCCGCATCTTCTGATACCATTACTTGGATCCTCGGCATGACATGAGTTCTTCAGCTGCCTGTTACGACGGAGCTGGTTTTTATCAAGGATTGCTCAACACCCATACACAGCCCTTATCCAAAAGCCTTTCTTGGGTTTTGCTATACCCAAGAATAAGGTCTATATAATATATAACGACCTTAAAGGATAGTGCTTGGAAGTTTCCTCACAAAAAACCAGCTCCTGAAGTCCTTCGTACAGGGTTTCAGGGGCACGGCTGCTACTGAAATCGCGCGCAACATGACGATGAGCCTTCCGTATGAAATGACAGTGTGGGAAAACTTCCCGTGTCATCCGCTTGTGACACCTCATGTTGTTGGATATGATCCGTCATTAGTGCACGGTTTCCGTTGACACCCAGAGACCAACCATATTTGGCAAACGGCGCCCCGCACCGCACTGGGCAACAGTTTCGCTTCAAGATATGACTCATTAGCGGCCGTAGGTGCGTCAAGTGCTCATGACTGCATATTCATCTTGGCATGGCATAACAGAGCACTTGATTCAAGGCCTAAGACACCAATGGAGGCGTATAAAAGAGGTCTTCTTATAAGCGCGTGTCCTTTCCTGGAGAGAACAAGAACCTCCTTCCCTGTTATTTCTTTCCCCAGCATCGGATCTAGGGCAGAGAGTCCTCTCTACATCTTAGTCCTCTCCAATCATTTCTTGTCAGACCATGGCCGACCATGACATGGACGACGCTCCGGAAGCTAGCCAAGTTGGCGATCAACCTGGAGACCAAGCTGGAGCAGAGCCAAAACCTGAGGCAAAGAAGCTTGGCCTTGCATGGCAACCATCGACGGCTGTAGTGATTCCTCGGGGTTATCCACGAAGCGTTATCGGCACTTCTAAGGAAAATGTGATATCTGTAACCAAATACAATGGCGGAGACGATTATGAGTACTACGGAAAAGATGGGATACATCGTTTTATGTACAACTGTACTCCAGGTATCTGCGGCAACCCAAATTGTGACAGGAAGCAGACGTTCGCCTCGACCAGGCCCCTTGGCTGGTCTTGCGGTAGGGGATTCAACTTGGGAAAACCAGAGTATGATTCACCACATTTTCATCTTTCAGATCAGATATTAGTGACTGACCCCTGCCAAAGGACAGTTGAGGATCACACCAATCCGGCATTCGAGGAGGGCAGAGAACTATGCACAGTATCTACGCGGATAGGTTGACAGTAGGAAGCGGGTTGGCACAGGTACTTGAACTTTTGGGCCACTACATACCCGATATAATCTTTTGTCTTGGTAGCTGGACTACAAGACCTTCTTTTTCTTGGCCGAGAATGTGTGTTTCTTTAGTGGATTCCTTTTCATTTTCATAGTACAACCTCTGATGTACTTCCACTCTTTCAGCTTTAGGAACAATTTCTTTGTATCTCCATAGACCTAATATACCTTCTGAATGACTGCACCGTGTATGAAAAGCTCGAAATTACTGACGACTTATGTTTATAGACTCAGAGAGACATCAGGGTTTTAGAATGTCCCAATCCATGATTGTCTTAACCAAAATCATTCTGCCATCATCCTTGGAATGACTTCACTGAATCAACGAGATCACGCTCGAACCCGGCAAAAGTCCTCTCCCCCACATAAGCGTCATGACCATCACACATCATGGGTACCTTCCCGCTATGTCCGAGCGCCGGGTCTGATCACTCGCACGTGGCAAAATTTCCCGTGCCGTCCGTCTGTGCTACCAACAAGGAGTGACGATGACGGCCATGAACAACTTCCCGTGCTGATCCCCCAAGATGACGAGCTCTTAATCTGCGAATGTGGCATAGCTTGACCCGCTTGTGGTCACCGCGCGGCCCATGAAATTTTCGCGGGAGCGCAGCCCCGGTCTACATAGTCAACGGGAGGTTTGTGCTTGAGTGAACGTGCGTCGAGTCACACAAGTACGAGCCAGCGAGTAATCTCCGGGGTGGGGCGAGGGGGGAGGGGAGGATCAGAAAAGAGCCACGAAACTTAAAACGACATTCAAATATGCCGAATTCCTGGGTCTTCGATACCCCACCAAGAAGCGGCTCATATATCAGATCTTCGAACAGAGACAGGGTCTTACTCGGATATCCTAATCGTATTTCAGGTGTAGGCACGGGCTTGCAATCCGCGCGGCGCTCTAATTAGTTGATGGTCGTTGTTCTTTGGAGATCCGTGGTTCTCATGTCAAAGCTCTGAACCCTGAGCGCATGGTTCGAAATAACACAATTTTTTACAGATGCAGCGTATGCGGCTGCACTGGTACGCTAAGATTGCATCATCTGTTTTGGGTATATGAGAAGCCGTGACGGGGATTCGTGCTCTGACTCCCTGCTGACGGAGTCAAGGGCTTCCTTGGACCACAAAAGGTCTCTTTTCTACGGGGCATCTGCGTCTTCCGCCACACCTCGACCTTCAGTCAATGTCTTGCCAATTGAAGAATCATCCTACTCTGAACGATCAAGCGATACTTCAAAGATAATCTCAAGCTCACGGCACTCCACCTCAAGACACACTGGGCTACCTCGTGACTGTTTGGAATTGGGTTGCAACTACCTCGACGCGGGAAAGTCTCAAGATACCATTATGCAGGAAGTTCCCGCTGAGTATTTTGGGGGTCAGCGTGAAAGAAAGTCAGCGTACACTGGGGACTGGATCCATCCAGCCTGGTGTAACGCGGAGGATATGGCGAGAGAAGTTAAGCCCTTCCACGTAAATGCCGAAGAGGAATCGAGATGCGACATTCTAAGCAAACGGACTAGACTGAGCTTTGGTCGCCCAGAACTGGCAGAGAAGGTCAAGAAGGAGATTGTCGACTATCACACAAGGCTAGATCACCTTAGGAACCTCGATGATATTGATCAAATCCCAAACCGATATTTTCACGCTGAGTTGACCCCCAAAGACGCCAAGTATCGCAGGAGTGGGGGCCCATGCTTGTGCACAGAAATGGTCATCTCCGGGACCGAATGCTTCAAATATCTTAAGCAGAAAGAGAACGGCGAATTTCCCGAAGAGGCTGGGCAACATATTGCCATCTTGATGGTACCTTTCATGAAGAATTATAACCCCACGCCTACTCAACAATCTGAAGCCCTTACGAGCACGCCTACAGCTCCGAAAATTCTATCGCACACCGAACATCGGATGTGTCCTTATGCGTGGAGTCGTAGAAAGGAGACTCTTTTAGAACTCGTTCCGTGTGGCTACCCTCAGGATCGATATCTTGCGCCAGCTGAACTCGACCGCATCTTGGATGATACCCACAATAAGAGGAGGACCGGGTTCGCTGTTAAAGTTAGACAAGGAAGATGCCTCAAATGCCTGGACAATGACAAGCATGAGAAACAGCCAGCAGATGTAGTATCAGTCTCCGTGGGCATGCCTCAAGATGATTGTTCTGAAGAGATGGTGCCTTTGGAATGGGGTGAATGAGCACCGGGAGACGATGGCAAATCTTTTGGCTTCGATTCTTATTGCTGGCTGGAAGTGAAATCTGGAGATAACCATAAATCACGTCCGTTGCAACGCTCGATCTTTGATGCAGGTCCAAAGTGGAAATGGCCTGGCTTCCTCCGTGGGGAAGCCCGCGATGTCCGGGATCACTGGTTCTACAGTGATGACCCAGGATTTGAAAATCGCGACATCAGGCACCAGGACCTTCGAAAGTACAGCGACGGTTCATCAGTTCCATATATTCCACCAACTGGAACCGGGAAGGCCGAACCAGAGACGGATCCAGATTCCGAAGCTTCCAATGATAATACGCTCGTGGGACCAAAACCTTGGGACTTCGAGGCTCTCGATATCCCCGACGCCATAAATAGGACGAAGCAGCAAACCGAAATGGCAAACGACGCGGCAATGTGTGAACATTTAGATTCCTTGCAAAACGCCGGCTGGAATCCTGCTCTAGAGCTAGATGATCCGGGCTATGAGGCTTCCGAGGCATTATCCGTAGCCAATCCTCCACCGGTACCTAAACCTGTGTTGGTCTGGTGGTAGTCACATAACTATTCCCGATATTGCAAGATCCGGAAAGTCATCTTCGAGCCTCGCTCGCTCTACGAGGAGCCCGTATTAATTGAGTCATCTCCAACAGGCTCGCGCCAGCGTTGTATAACGACACTTATGGTGCATTATACGGGTTAACAAAGGCCGATGGAGCCTCTTGGCTGTTGGTGTGCTCAAGACTCAATAGATACGGGCTCCTCGTACAACCTCGTCCTTATTGGTGGCTCCACCAAGATCAACGAAACACCCTCAGTTTGCTTCTTGTCATTATAGGGCTTTTTGAGCGCCTTCTGAACCTTGGTGAATTATCTTGGGATGATAGTCTCTTCCCTTTCTCTTCCTGACAATCTTTACCACCAGCCCACTATAGCTGGATTACACATGCTGTCGGCGAGACGTGGCTTGGACCCCATTTTGTGGATTTTCCTTCTCTCTCTTCTGACTTATGTCTGTTCTGCCACTGTGTTTTACCAAGATGTCGACTCATTGTCGAGGTCCCCACTGCTATGGCCCGCCTGACTTTTCTTTTCTTCTCTACATTCATTACATATGGCTATTTGTAGCTGGACTACATTTAGCCGACCTCTGACCCAGGGAGCAAAAGAATTTTGTGGATTTCCCTTGTCTTCTTGTTTGTATCTGTACTCTGTATCTCTCCTGTACTCTACAATAGGACGATTGCACCAAAAAGATATTTCTTTACATGTATCTGTACTCCAATCACTACTGTACTCTACCATAGAACCATGCAAGACTTGGTGCTCCCAGATATTTACATAGCCCCAAAATTGTGCCTAATACCTTTTTCAGGTCATCTCTAAATCCATCTAAAGTAGGTCTCATGACACTAGTACCAGCACTTTGCTGGTTATCACACCGCCGTCAGACCCTCGATGCGTGGTAGTAGATTTCGGAAAACACCGCAAAAGCAAATCAAGGGGGACTTTCCGCCTCAATATTTTCGTAGGAGGGAGAATTGATCCTCGCAAGAATCGACGTTAGAAAGACTGCTGTCCCAAGCTCATACCAACTCTTCCGATTCCTCCACTGTCCTCAAACACCCCCAGAGCCCGAGCCCACATTTATCCTCGCGAAAACAAAGATATCCCAGGCGACTAGAAGACTGCGCAAGAGGAGACGACAGTGCAAGCCGTTATATACGTAATTGACATCTACATATCCTCGTAAGAGGCATGAACACATCACAAACCCATTTTTTACCTTCGCCAGCCGACGATAGTATATACCTCGGTCGCCGTTTGTACCTGTTTTTCAGGTATTTACCTTCTCTTCATCAATCATTGAACCTCGAATCATAATCATCGCCCAAGTAGTTTTCTTGCCCGATCTCGCCTTCTCCAGCGCCGCAATGTTGACCTACATGCGCAGTCTCCGTCCACGTCGTCCCACGTCGTCCCACGTCATCCCACACCCCCATCAAAGCTCATCATCCCCCCCAGCATCTCCGAATTCCATCACCATATCCACCCACCCGCCCCCCGCATACCCACACTGACTCTCCCCCAACTTCTTAAACCCCGCCTTCTCATAAAACCCCACAAACCGCTCTCTACAAAGCAACGCAATGCGTTCCGCGACCCCTGCGTCTCTAACCCGCTGCGTCCAGCCCTTCAACAACACCGACCCGAGGCCCTTGCGCTGGAAATCAGGATGTATAGCCAGCGAGTGCAGACAGACCGTGTCGCCGAGCTCGTTGTGGCCGATCTCCTTGCCGTCGGAGGACGTTGGGGAGAGCTGGTAGTTTGTTCGCCAGTCTTTTGGGTACTCCATCGCAGAGTCTGTGACGACGGAAGCGGAGTGCTTGGACGCAATGGCATGGCCTAGGAGGACGCGCTTGCGGTCGCTGTCGTGCGAGTCTGCTGATGGAAAGGTCCGGGTGTGCAGGAGAGCGCCTAGTGGTGCTGAGTCGGTGGAGTAGGCGGAGGTGTATATGCCGGAGCAGAGCTCGCCGCAGGCGTGCAGGCGGTATTCTAGCTGGGATATTGTTAGCGAGTTTTCGAGGTGGAAAAATGTTATCGCGACGCAGCTAGTCTGATGAAAAACAATCTGCGTGGTAGAAAAGATTGCTCGATATAGATGGCTAGGAAATTGTGCTTCACGCGGAAGAGATTGAGAATAGGAGCGATGTGGTGAATGGGAGGGTCACGTGGGAAACGACAATTCGGAAAGGAAGGAGCAACCAGTCGGAGCAATGACGAGAAATTGCAAAGAGTCCCTTGCAGATTCGAAAATCGGAAACGAGGTTGAGCCAGACTTCCGCACATTGACATAGCCGAAGCATGCAATATTGCCGAAAATAATTAGGCATCTCGAGCCGTGACTGAAAGAGAACGAGAACACATACAGAACAGCAAGGTAGCTATTGGAGTGATAAGGGTCACGCAAAGATGACAGGGGTATACCTATCAACAGTGGGGAACGAGGTGATCCGGGTAACGTTGGAACGAAAGCAACGGTGCCTGACTTCCAGCAGCGATGAATGCCCAATGGTGGTACATGTCCAAAAGTAGATTAGACAATGAATAATTAGGAAACGCGGAGGCTGCGGACAACGCTTGAAATTGCATATGTTAGAGGTCTCACCTTATCGCGCGAGGCGGCTTCTGACGCATCAAAGGCTGCATGCTCGAGCCAGTCGCAGTCATCGAGGTCTTCTTGACTGAGCAGTTGACAATACGGATGCAGATCCTTCATCTTTTTGAAGCGGTCCTCGATCATGTAGGTGGGAAGTCTGTAGAGGGGCTGCGGGTCCTCCGGAGGGCTGGCAGAAATGGCGGACTCTTTGGAGAGCGGTTCCATGCCCTCAAGCGTAGCTCTTTCCGACTCGAGGTCTCTCGGCATCTTGGCTGCCGGTCAAGTGTTCAGGTTGATGCTCGATGGTGGCCGGAGCAAACACGACACAAAAGCGTAGCTGCGTGCGCTGTGCAAACGCTCACCAGTGGGTCTCGGTGCCTGTGGGCGCACGAGACACGCGCTAAATGGCGGGCCCCGGCTTGGTCGTTTGCAGATCTCGATGGCGTACAAGGCTGCGAGGCCCCGGACGGCGATCGAGCGGGATGGCTTCCTAGGTATCGTCCGGACTGACGATGACTAGGTACCTCGCACAAGCGAGCTGCCGCTTCTTCAGGCTGAAGGTGGTGCAGATGCTCGCAGCCGGGAGTCGCCAATGACTTGCAGGAAGCAGGAGACAGGAGGGGGAGTTGTCACGGCCGCAGACACGCAACAGGCGCGAGTATATGGATCACGACGGAGGAACAGGGGAGCGTTCCAACTGTTGGAGGACAGACTGGATACAGGTAAAGCCCATATACTATGGCCCAGAGAGGCAGCCGCGAGGCTAGCATCGCCGGAAGGACCTCGGGAGTCGCAACGCTCACGGTCGCAAGGCCGCATCTACCTAGGTACGAAGGAGCTGGTTATCAGTGAGGCATATTTCAGGCAGTCTCGTTGACCGTCGTTATATGCTGTCTGGGCAGTACTGTACGCTATAACAAAGCCCGATAAAGCCTTTTGGATGTGGGCTGTATGGCGTTGAGTATCTTGCAACCGTCATATGTATACCAGATTGTCGATATAGCATCTGGCCGAAGGATCGCAACGACGCATGTCGCGACAGGGGCCGTGGATGAATCGAGTACATACATGTACAGCTCATGCAAGCGTCCTGTCGTGCTCCCCGCCGTTGGCCGACGCGGGAGGCGATCCTGGTTTTTGGACGCTCGTCGACGAGACTGAGGGCTCGTCTGGACCCTGTATAAAGAGAGAATGCCCTGAGACGGCAGCCGTCGCCTGCGGCCATGCTGCAGCCACAGAGGATGCTAACTCCAACGGCTGCCATGATATTGTATCAGTGTCCAGCATCCGCCCCGCTTCTTGGGGACCCCTGCGGTGGGCGCAGAAACGGCCGAGAAGGCCACACCGACATCCCACCTGGCCATCCCGGGCCATTTCATCAGTCCCCTCCAGGCAGAGGCAGGCCTGGTGTGCTCGAGTGCTCGAGCCCAACCTCTGAGGCAGCTATATTACGCCTTGGTGCCGTCTCTAGAACGCCCGCGTAACGCACCACGCGAAGCCGCATCCCACCGGCGTCCCGCCTGTCTCTCTTCCCCCCCGCCTCGAGTAGGTAGTCCTCGGTCCTCTGCCTGCGCCATGACAGTCGTGGAATGACATGGACTTTCACTGCTGATTATTAACACCGCGCCGGCCGTACATTTCCCCGGCGGCTTGCCTTCCAGCGTTCGTCAAGCGGAGCACGAGCAAGCGCAAGCAGCAATTCGCGGCCGTGGGTGCCTTTTAAGCACACATTTGGGCTCGCCCTGCCCACCACCCAGAAGCTGCTCCACCTCCCACATCCATCCTACAGTGTACAACCGGCTCTTCGACGAATCGAGCCGCGCCCGCATACCACGCAAGGAAGGCGCCCAGCCAGTCGTCCGCGACCATGTGAGCCTCTCTGCCCCGAAACCGTTCCTGTGCAACAAGCCAGAGCAGACGGCTAACTTTTGCTCAAATAGGCCACGCGTCACCATAAACATCAACGCGCCCAACGAGGCTTCGGACCAAGACCTGCTGACGCTGGACCTGCCGCCGGGCCTCACCGTCAAGGACCTCAAGGGCTACCTAGAGGCGGAGACTAGCTTCCCCGCGGCCACCCAGACCTTTTACCTGAATGGCCGGGCGCTGAGCAGCGAGGTACAGACGTTGGAGCAGGCGGGAATCAAGGACGGCGAGATGCTCGCTGTGCTCATTCGGCAAGGGCAACCCCAACGCCAGAACCCATCCGCAAACCGCAATACAGACATGGGTGTCACACCCAGTCGACCCCAGAGGCCGGATCCTGAGATGGTGCGACTGCACACTTTGAATGACCCCGCCGCCCAGGCCTCGTTGCGCCAGTCGAGTCCCACCCTCTTCGCTGCTCTTCAGGACCCCTCCCGCTGGAGAGAAGAGTTCGATAAGATGCAGCGCCAGCAAGACGAGGCCGAACTCGAACGCCAACGCCAGATCGCTCTGCTGAACGAGGACCCCTTCAACGTCGACGCCCAGCGCAAGATCGAGGAAATGATTCGCCATGACCGCGTCATCGAAAATCTGCAGCATGCCTACGAGAACAACCCCGAAGGCAAGTCGTATACCACTAGTTGACCATGATTCGCCCTGACCATAGTCTAGTATTCGCGCGCGTGCACATGCTCTACATCAACACCGAGGTCAACGGCCACCCGGTCAAGGCATTCGTCGACTCAGGTGCGCAGGCAACCATCATGTCCCCCAGCTGCGCAGAGAAGTGTGGCATCATGCGGCTCATCGATACTCGCTATGCTGGCATCGCCAAGGGCGTGGGCACGGCCAAGATCCTAGGCCGTGTCCATCATGCAGACATCAAGGTCGGCAATGCCATCATGCCCTGCGCCTTCACTGTCATGGAGGGCAAAGACGTCGATCTGCTCTTTGGTTTGGACATGCTCAAACGCTACAAGGCGAAAATCGACCTCGAGAAGAATGCCCTGTGCTTCGAGGGCATCGAAGTACCCTTTCTCGCCGAACACGAAATTCCCAGACATCTCGAGGACGCCGAGCTGAACGAGCCCACAGTCGCTGGCCCGAATGGGACAGAGATTGGGGGCCGAACCGGCGTTGTGAGACAGGCGGGTGGAACCGAGGCCGGTCCTTCCAGCGCAACGGGTTCACAAGCAGCCCAACAGCCAGCTCAACCATCCAAGAGCGCCGCAGGAGGCTTCCCGACGGGGCACATCGAACATCTCACCAGCATGGGCTTCTCTCGCGAGTCTGCCGTTCAGGCATTACAGGCTACGGGCGGCAACTTGGCCGAAGCTACCGAACTATTGCTGGTGGGTAATACTTAGAAAAAAGCAAACCTGCCTTCGAGGTTCCACAAATGGACCCTTTGGTTGTCGATCATTACACCAAAAAGCAACGTTTACGGCTCCTCCCACTCAACTTCCCTGCATAGACTTGGCGCACGGAGCTGCACATTTGATCGCATGGACACGTATCAGTTCTTGTCTTCCCCGGCTTTCCACAATTTCTCATTTTCCACGCCCAGGTCACGAGACCATGTCCTCAACGTCATACATCTCCTGCACCTCAGCGGCTTACTTGAAGCGAACACAAGCCATGAAGGGTCTCTCTTTGCGTTCGGTCGTCAACTGGATGGCTTCCATCTACATGTCGGATATTTCGCGCGATGGCGCATGATACATCAGCATCATGAAATCGGGGCTTCGGAATATAAAATCGCTCGCATCTCAGCAGGCGTCCTCTTATCATATGTATTATCAACGACTAATAGTCATCTGTCATACCTATCATCGCTGTGGTCATCGCAAAGCTTCGGTCCATGACGAGTTGACACAAGACTTCCAATATCGCCTAGATATGACATGCACTACTCGCCAAAATATAAAACGCTGTTGATTGCTAATGGTGATGGTAGGGGACTCCTTGCGCAAGCAAACTCGTCAACGATAGCGACATGGTAAATCAAGATGCAGATGCAGATGCAGCTCTCTCCAATGATACGCATCGACCCCGTCCGTTGTCTTTTGCCTACTATAACCGCGCTTCGCGATCACACGACATCGACATCGCTTAGGTGTCGGTGAGCAGGACGTCCTGTACAGTCATTACGCACTAGGTCCTAACGGAGTAGTTTTCCAACCAGTCAGGATTGCACGCTGTTCCAGGGTGGACTTTCTTTGCTTTTGCCGTCCAACTTAGGCTCCCGTTCACTTACCGATCCCCCCCCTCACGCCCATGCTGCCACGGTCCGAAGAGCTTGCAGGGGTGCTCGGGTAGGTCTCGCTAGATACTTATCCGATAGGTCTGGTTGTTCTGTACATTTTGACATCTGTAGTGCATGCACTTCTACTATTGCCGCGGCCAGCTGATAGAAGCACAGAAACAGGTCGAGGTCGGTAGCATCTTGTGCAGAAAGTGCTTACAACCCTTCCTCTCCATGATGATCACCTGCACAGGATGCTTCAAACGGGCTCAGAATGACATAGGAACATCACTGTCAAACATCTTTCGCTGTCGACCTCGTACGGAATCTGACCTTGAGTCGAGACATTCCAGAATAGTCTGAAACCGCAGGTTTCATACGAGACCGTCACTCATTCCGCCACCCCTTGAACCCCTAAATCTACATCAACCCCGTCCATCCCTTGGAACCAACTACTCCGGGACATGTTTGCCTATTTTGGATATCTCGTTTCTCCATCTTCTGAAACATCACTCCTTCGCACCACGCTAACGAATCTTGTACAAGCAAGGCTTCAGCACCTTGGAGTCCTTTTCATCCCCACCCTCATCGTCCTCGTCTCGAGCTACAACGGCAAATTTCTTGCCCTTGACGCCCATGCCCAGTTTGCCGCTGCCTTGACCCTCTTCCTTCACGTTTTTTCCCTTGACAGGCTGACCCGCTTTGACGAACTGCATCTTGACAAACATCTTGTTGCTCAGATCGATAGCGTCAGATGGCCGCTCCGGCACTGCATCGAGCACAAACCCTCGCTTCTTCAACACCTCCACGAAAGCACTGACATCTGTCCCCTCGCGGCTCGCGGCGCCGTCTACTTGCTGCGCGAGCTCCGCTTCGTCGGATGAGCCTTGGATACCCTCGTCTTCGTCCTTCTCACCACCTTTCCCGCCTTTTTTGCCCTTGCCCTTCGCCTTCCCCTTGGCGTCGGGCTTGCGCAGTGAGCCGACTGAGTTGATAGGCGGTGCGCCGCGCTTCCGCTCAACGCGCCCGAAGCGCGACTTGATCTCGCTGACCCATAACTCGCCGCGCCAGCGCAGCACGCGCCATGCTTCGTCGATGAAGTCGAGCCAATTGGTGCCCATGAGCGCGAGGCAGAAGATGGCAACGTCGATCGAGCCGCCTGGTGTTGGCAGCGCGGAGATGTCGGCGACGGTTACGAGGGGTGCGGTGGTGGGATCGGACGGTTTCGAGAGGTCGAAGGAGTGGATTGAGAGGTTTAGCGTGCGCAGATGCGGCTGCAGGCGTGCGGAGAGCGAGGCAGTGCCGCAGCCTAGGTCGGCGATTGTTGAGTGGCCTTTCATGTTGCGCGGTAGAGGTTTTATCGAGGCGTCCGACGGGACCGCTGCAGCTTCAGCTTCTGCGTTGTCGAGATGCGGGCCTTGACCCTTCCCTTTGCCCTTCTTGCCCTGCCGCTTCTTGTCCTTCCAGGGATCTTTACTTCGCGCTTTCCCCCGCCGCTGTATCTCGGCGAAGTAGCTGTCGACCGGGTTCTCGGGCCAGGTCGTGACTTGCTGCGCGAAACCCGCGTGGTAGTCTTCGAACATTTCAGGGCTGGAGGCGAAGATGGAGAGGGATTCGGTCGAGGGCTTGATATAGAGCGACTCGTTGAGGTGGCGGAAGCGCGCAGAGGTCAGCTTTTGGCGCATGGATCTTTGCAGCGGGGTTAGGTTTGCGGTGGGCTTTGGGGTGGGTATGGGGACGAGCGGGAGGACGGCGGGTTTAGTGTCGGTCTTTGGTCCGTTGGTGGTCGAGGTATCGGCTTGACTGTTTGTGTTCTGCTTGTGCTCTGTTTTGCGTTTCTTCTTGGAGCGCTTGGACTCTGGGGCGTCCGCTTGGGTAGGCATCTCTGCTGCTGCTTCTGCTCCTTTTACAGTATCCTGCTCAGGGCCATCCACACCATTCTGTGTGCTCGTATTGTCCAATTGCTTGTCCTTTTTGCCCTTCTTCCTGCGCTTCTTGTCTCTTTGCTCCTCCGATGCAGCATCGCCCGCAACTACCCCATCTTGCTTTACTGGAGCTACTTTTCCAGTCGCCAGTGTGCCAGCCTTCTCCTTCTCACTCTCCTTGCCCTCGATGACTTTTCCCCATAGCTCCCCGATATTGCCATCATTGACCTGCTCTTGCTCCGCCGCTTCCCTCTTCCGCTTCCTCTTCTTGCTCTTCTTGCCCTCGTGCGCTGGGTCCTTTGGTTTTTCCTTTGCAATCTGGGTTGCGAGTGGCGCGGAGAGATTCCAGCCTGGAACAGAGAACATTGTCGCGTACGCCGTAGCCGAGCGGGTGGATTGCAATTGTCGCGCGATCTAACCGTGTGTTGTTTTGTGAATTCTGGAAAAAACTTTAGCGGGGCTCGGAGAAAGAAAGGGCCGAGGAAGAAGTCAAGATAAGCGCGCGGTAAAGGGGGGGTTAGCGGGGCGCTAGCGGGAGGTTGTTTGGACGTAAGGACGACCGTGTCCATGGCACTCTCATCTCACCGCTTTACAATCCCAAAAGACGCCATCTCGTCTCATCGTTGCATATTTCACTTCATCGCAAAGGACAATCAAAATACGTTCTCCTGTTGTAGAAACCCTCAGTGTTCTAGGACGCCGCCACGATCGAAGATCCTTCAATTCGCAGACTTTGGTGGAGGAGTGAGAGGTTCGAATCTGGAAGTGTCATTCCCTGTTTCGCTTGCTCCAGCATCATCAGCGCTATCATGTTTTCATGATATTTTCTGATCGAATGATTACATCTACTCCTTCGCAGGTCTCCATTACAGCTCCTATGTCGCTCCAAACAATACACCAGCATCTCATTAGCAGACTCTTCGCGTTGCAATATCCTCTAGTACCTCCACCTCATTCCCCCATCCCGTTCCAGGCATATACCGCACGCACCCCCGACATTACACCCGCGACAGTCTTCCTTCTTTCTCACCCATCCCCTGAAACCTTCCATGTCTTTTGCGTTCTCAAATTTGCGCACTACCACGTTGCTCGAGTATTGCCTCGGAGGCCATTGATCATCCCAAACAGGGATGACACTCTTCCTGACACCCACGCATATGTCTGCCAATTGCTCTTCGTAAAGATTCAAAAACCAGGTATCTCGCTTGCAAGTGATCTCTCCACTTGCGCAGAGGGCCCTTGCAAATTCCGCTGCAGCGTGGTTGGCGAACTCAGCCTCGTTGTAGAGGACAGGGAGCAGCTTCAGGGATGCTATGGTATATCCGTGGATCTCGACCGAGATGCGGTAGCATGGAAATGGAGTCTCAGACTCACTCGCTCTGTTGGCTGGTTTCTCTAACTTCTTCCGATGCGCGATAGGGTGGATCTGTGAGTACATCCTTGATACTGAAGTAGATAATCCGGAATCAACTTCAACGGTCTCCTTCCAGCCTTGCCCTCAAGATCGCCCGTTGCTGCAAGTGGCACTGTTAACAACCGCATGGTAGACTTGGAGTGAGGAAACTTATAGGTAAGGGTTCTATTTGTTCATTCAAAACATTGGATTGAATGATCTATCTTCAATGTGGACTGGGATGGCCGCCACAGATTCAATATCCCGCCATGCCTAAAACAGTGACCTAATCTCCACTGAAGACCAGACGACAACACGGCAGTGAAGCCCTTCAAGGCTTGACCAATCGAAAGCACCCACATGCAGTCCAGCTGCACATTTGATTGCCCAAAGCGACTTCTTCCCTTGAGTCCAACAACAAGCTAAGTAACACCGTAAACGCCGTTCCGGGTGAAGTGTAGGCTCACGAACCCCAGGTGCTATCGTATCCTCATATCCAATTTTCTCTTCAACCTCGGCCTCGCAAGTCAGTCAATTTCTTCTGTGTTCTCTTCCCATATTCAGCACCTCCATGTCACACCTTCACCCCCTCTCGATCATCTGATTGAATCCTCCTACTTGTCTCGACTATCGCAGACCTTCAAATGCATCCTGATATCATTCTGATCTCGGATGTTGCCCACTGTCCACTCCTGCAGTGTGGCGCTCTGGTAGTAGCCACCGCCTTTGATGCATCGGGCGATTTCTCCTCGACCGCAGTTCTTCTCGGCGTGGCACTGTGCGGACAGGTTGGCGAGGAACATGTCCTGAAAAGTCTGTGGGAGGACGTCGGACTTGGCAATTTCGCCGGAGGCGTTGAACAGTGTGAGTCTGATTGTGAAAGTTGGCGTCTTTGGTCGAGGCGGTGGAGAGGTCGTGAGCATGGTGGGGGTGGGTCGAAGTATGGTGAATGATTTGAGGGAGTGTGGGCTTTGAAGTCGTTGATTTGAGATTTGCGGAATATACTGATCAAGAAATCGTGTAGATGATGACTTCGGGGTTGTGTAAAACCAGTAGGTACTCTGTGTAGAAGGATGGTGGAGGATACGAGAGATGCAAAACCCGAAAGAAGAAGAAGAAGCGGAAGTTCGTTACTTAAGTGCTCCTCACAACGCATCTTCGTCCACCGTCGCAGTTGTGTCCTGGCACTCTAACTTGTTTGCAGCCGGGCCATAGGGCCATCACGCACAAAATGTGCTCATCTTTTCCGAAAGATTTGCCCAGTAAGAGGTGGAGTTCAATTTGAACGTACGAGTCACTCTCGCAAACCCTCGAATCTCCGGTAAGACACAGGTCTGTATCGTGTGATATTGGTTGCAGCAGCCTGTTACATTGGCTGATTGATTTCACAGTCAGGCAGACACGATAGCACTTGTAGGTAGCGGAGGAGGTTTGGTTTGCCATCTGGAATCTGCGCCGTTTTCGGCGGATCAAACCCACGGTGTGTCCTGACAACCGAAGAAATCATTGGACGATTATGAAACACGCGGAAGACATTAGGGGGGAGGTAGACGGAATCTTCGTCCGGCCAATCCCACGCGCCCCAGGAGGGCTAATGGCCTCTTCCTTGGGTCACCCTCCCGTTAGACCCTTACCCCACCGCCACGTGCTCGCCATATCTCCCCATCCTAAATTTGGATTGTTACACAAACGTCTCCACGGGATTCTTTCGGCCAGTCGCGGCCATCTGTACCTTCTGACCGGCGCTCAGGTCTGCTTTTCCAGGCTTGGATGATCCTGTAATGGCGAAACTCCCACTAATATATGGGGGCATTGAGCGAATTAAGCTTTCCGATGTGGTCCCGACATGGGATATATTTCCCGCTGGAACGAACGGATACAATCACTTACCGCTAAATTCCTAGCGCCATCCGTCAATCGGAGGTGACACTGCTAACAGATTCTTGGAACTGGATGTGCGCTACCACATAGCATTTGAAGCGATCTTCGATGTAGGGCTTCTGTTGGAAAGAAACTTCGAGGAGTCTTCTCACTGGAACAGTACCACTTGTACAATGACTCAGTCGTAATAGTCTCATTAAAAGCGACATACAATTTTCAGAAGTGAATGCTTATTGACGTGCACTGAGTGAGTTGATAGAGATCATAATATACAGGCGCCTCGCGTCTTCTCAATTGGGTCTATGGATGAATGTAGGATACCGTCCCATCCCCTGACGTAACTTCATACCATATCTGCGAATCGCTGCGTATGCTCACCCTCTGTCTGCTGTCCGATCTCTTCAGCATCCCTGGCCGACTCTACCGGTGTCACAAAGAAGTCGTCAGGTAAGGGCTCCGAATCCCTGTCGAAGATCTATGTTGAATCAGTATTGCTTCATAAAGCCTTGAAATTGTGCTAAAGATTGTACGTACCAGAAATTCGGGCAACGGGTGTCTCACTCTCGACCAGTCGATTGGGTCGTGATTGAAGAACGCTTCGGCAAGATCATACCCATCGATACCAACAGGGCTAACTTTTCGAACCTCGTTCAGCACCTTCTGAAACTCCGTGACGTCTTCCCAGATGCCAAGCCCAGATGTCAGGGGTGAGAAGAAGTGAGGCTGGGTCGTGGACCGTTGACAAAAGATGGCGACTATAAACTTTCGGAGTTTTGAGTGCGTCGGAGTGTTGCTGTAGACGTATATAACAGTCTCGATGTCGACCTCGAAATAGGCGGGCTGCATGAGCGCCATCGCGAGGCGCAAGATGGTATTCTGTTTCTTCCAGATAGCCAGCGCGGCGCAGGTGACCCAAAGTCGCATGAGTACTGGAAGGCCCTCGGCGGTACTGAACTCTGGCGGTCGCTCTTGATAGATCCAGTTCATGAGCAGGTGGAAGTCATCATGTTGAATCCTCGGCAAAATCAACATCCTCGTGATATGCTTTGCGTTGCCGTGTCTGTTCATGAATAGCGGCGACTCGGTGCTGATAATGCGGTTGTGAACGTCAAAGCGGATACCATTGGGTCCCACACTAAAAGTGATCGGATACCCCTTGTGAATCTGGTGGAACTCCAAGTACGGCCAAGTGGTATTTGTTGGTGTCCACTTCTTTCTGCTTACTGGCATTTCCTCCGACGTAGTAGGTACAGCGGGGATGATGCCCCTTAACTGTCCAATGCGCTCTGCAGTCGTTGTTTGCATCGCTTGGCGGCCAGGGGGCAGTACAACCCTCGGCGAGGAGTTCTCTTCAGCCATGTCGGGTGATTGAGAGGAAACTTCTGCAGGCTCTGGTTCTGCCACTTTGGTGCCGTCGGGTTGGAATGAGGAACTCATTTTATCGGGGCGTGTTTGTTGGAGCTCTTTGTGCGCGGTTGTCGGTTGCACGTTTGAGCGTGCGGGACCAGAGCGAGCCCATAAAGGCGCTGGTACAGATTGGTAAATATATACGTAGTGTCATTGCGCTACCAGCTTTTATGACTCTTTCCGGTTTCCCAGGGTACGAATAAACAGCAGTGAAAGCTGTGACATTGAGATCTGCCTTTAAGTGAAAGTCGGGATTGTGTGTGCACGCATACCTGCGGCCGTGATCTAGTATAACCGCAATCCCGAGTTACAATCTCGTCCACCTGATGGACCATGTGCCATAACAACACTGATGCTTCAATAGTGAAAGGGTCTGCTGGTGTGTGCACGTGGTGACTCGAGGATACCCTATGTAGAGATAGGCGGCGGAGCTTATCGCTATCGTGATAAGCTAGAAATAGTTTGCCTCTTCCTATGACGCAGGCTCGCACTGTCATCGAACAACTTGAACTGACTGGTCTCGACGTGGCTGAATGGAGGGTTGGCTCAATCTGGGTGGCACTCGACTTGAGCTTGGAGTATCCAGGTCGAATAGCTCGCAAATGAAGCAGAAGCATCTCGATGAGTTAGTATGAACAATCAGTCCTACCGGTAGGCGAGATATACCGTTGGCCGTTTGGTAGAGAGGCCGTACAGGGTTCGTCCCATTCCATACGATCGCTGATCCCTTCGTAGTTAGGCTCGAGGAAAGTCTCACGCGTGCGGTCACCTATGTGAAGTAGTCTTTGAACTTCTTGAACTGTTATTGCTGCACATTGTTTCTGAAGGCGCTCCTTTTCCATAGACCTTCAATCCATGCACGGTTGGGAGTGTGACTATTCTTTTTCAGGTATAGTATAGTCAGGGATGTCCCCACTCTCGGGAACACCGCCTACCTGGTTCGCGCAGACGGTACTCCCCACATTCCCCATCCTCCGCTATATCATTTTCCGTCAACATGACCTCCGAGTCTCTGCGAAGTATTTACCAACAATACAAGCACGACACTAATGTCGTCGCTTCGTGGTTGGCCACTACCGCCAAAGCAGCCGGATACAAGACCCCTGTCGTCGGACCAGCCAGCTCGACATCATCCGCAAAAGCTTCAGCGAGGCCGAAAGGCAAAGCTCGGAAGCAGGCGAAAGCCAACAATGCTGGCCAAGCGACAACAACTGCAGTGGCTGATGAACCGGCAAAACCCAAGTATGTCATTGCGATTAAAGATTTTGTTCCACTCGCCGAACACATCGCAACCTTGAAAAGTGCGGCAGTCAAAGTTCCTGGATACTTCTCAGTGGCTTTAGAAAGGGTCATATGGGCGCGCAGTTCGTTTTCTAGCAAGCTGGCGCAAGCTGGTAAGAAAGTCAACGGCGCTTCCGATGTCCGGCATTCGTCCTTTGTAAGCGTGCTCCAGAAAGTGCGCAAGACCTTGAGTCCACTTCTAGACGCCGATGCTTTCAATGTTGCCAGCCTGAGAGACGCTATTTCCGATGTCAGTGGTGTTGCTCGCAAAGGTCCCCTCAACAATCTGTTCGAGGTCTTGGAGGTGTATGAGCCGTCGGCCGCCTTTGTGGATGCACCGGACATGACACCGCCTACGCCTGCTGAGACTGAGTACACTGTTGAAGCCGAAGAAGACTCTTTGTTCGAAGCGCTTTTCGCAATGACAGCCCTGATGGACGATCTTACGCGATTGAGAGGCGAGATTTCGGAATTATGGGCAGACTACAATTCGGGAAAGAGGGACCTTGCCGCCGTGTCTATTGCGTCACATGCTGCAATTGACTTGGCACGAAGCTACGAGGAAGAAATTCGGCCGCTCTTTCAAAAGAACGGCGGTACCACCAAGTTTCATGGCGAGTACTTCTCAGCAGTTTGCACTGCTTTCGGGTTGAATTGTGAAGCAAAGCAGAAGTACGGCGATGACTACAACTATGCTTGCTACGACATTGCCGATGCTCTTCTGGTCAACCCCATGATGCTTATCAACGCTTTTGTACGCGCCAATCCCTTGGACCCGGATGAAATTCCGATGTACAATGGCATGTTCGGCTGGTATGATGAGCGAACTCATTCGAAACCAGCGACGCCAGGGCGACAGAAATACAACCGAGACAAAGCTGCGTTTATGGAGCTTTTCCCTGACCTCACTTTTGTCTGTGGTATGCCCAACCCCATTGAGGATCCATTAGTCCGCGGAATGGTGACTATCCGCCAAGATTTCAAGAAGAGTGGCAGTGCCCTTCCAGAGGTTCCTGTCTGGTATTCCTTCGCAACACAGATCTACGACGACATATTGAACACGGTCAAGGTACGTAAGCACCCTATGATGCAGCCGTAGGTATTGTTGACAATAGGCTCTAGATTGGCAAGGCTTGGGATGAACTGAGACGCTTCATGGCACTGGTCAGAGAGACTCTTGCTCTGCATGCTCCGAATGTATGCGCCGAGCGACGCAAAGTAATCAAGGACTTCGATTTGTGGACACCCGACAAGGTCGCAATCACACGTCAAGCGATGGGCCATCCATACAAGGATCACACCTTCGTACGCCGCAACTCATTGTACTGTGGTCTCTGGGTTCATCACCTGCGCTGCATGTTTCACGGACAAGGGGTGCAGGACGCTGCAGTTCCGGGCGCCGTCTTGTACACCACGCAACTGTATCACGCTCTACGTCAAGAAAATATGTTGTCTGTGCAATGGAAAGATCTGGAGACGCTACGCAAAATGCAAGGCAGTTCGACGTTCTCCGTTGGAGATCCTCCGACAACGATTGAAGGGTACTTCAAGAATTGGTGTATCAGCATGGGAGTCTCGGCCACGAATTGGGCTCCCAACAAGAGGAGCAAGAACGTAAAGATGAACAAGGATAACATGCGCAACATGAAGTACAAGGGATGGACGTCCTTTGACTTTGCTCGTCGTATTGAAGCCTACGGTGACCGACGCTTGCTCTCGAAGGATGCCATCGTGCAATAGATCGACAAAGGGCGGGAGGCAAGACAGCACCACAATGATGCTGCAATGGAGACAGTGAATAAATCTCTTCTCCATCAAATTGTCGACGTCATCGAGTCTGAGAAACCGGATCTTCTATTCGACTACTTTGCCATACACAGCCAGTGTTGCGATGTGCTGGATAACATTAGGGAGGAGTCTGACAAGATCACGAATGGACACAGCAAGACGTACATGAGCAGGGGAGATCACTTGAACTACGTCGTGGGCTTTATCTTCGCCCTTGCGGCTGGACAGTTCTCTATCGGGAATGCGCCTGAGCGGGAATCATCTAATGTCTTGCTTGATAACGCTGCGGAGACGATGAAGACATGGATTGAGAAAGGCCATAGAGATGTGGAAACAAGGTTCAACTTACTACGAGGCTAGATGTGTATCGCTGCGTATCAGGCTTCCCTTTTACCTGGGGTTCTGCTTAGCGTTGCGAAAGAATGCAATCGTTCGCACATACCTAGGTAGAGTGCACGAAGCGACTTGCGACTTCATGTCATGGAAGATGGGAGTGTCGATCGGATCATGGAGCAGTGCTAGGCTGAACCCGAATCTAGCTTAGCGTTCATTACGCTGCCACAATGCACATCCGAAGTCAAAGGTGACCGTGAATTGTTCTCGACGGAGAAGAACTACATTGGATTGTGTCCGCCATATTGCGTGGAGGATACGCAAGTTTTCATTGTCGGTGGCTGCAACATGCCCGTCATACTTGAAGAGGTCAAAGGCGAGCGTCACGATGGAGCGCAAGTATACAAGTCTTGGGGTTGTTGTTACCTACACGGTTTCATGGACGGAACCGACAAGGTGAAAGAACTAGGATTTGATCTCCCCGAACCTGGGCGGATCGTGCTTATCTGATGATTGACGAATAACAACGTATATCTGCGGATGCTGGTTTCGTCCGGTGAAAGTTGTCACTAAGATAGCCATCACACATAAATACGCTGTCGGTAGCTTTTGCAAGATGAACTGGTGTTACTGCTTCCGCTCATTGGTACTCTTAGCTGGATTCGCCACTCATCACTCTTCTTCTATCGTCGAGCGCCTACCTTGAGGAAGCGGCTTCCTACATACCGAAGACCGCGAGGCCGATGTGCATCGGGGAGAAAGAAAAGGCAGACGTTGGGCATCAAGTACGCCTCGGCGATAGTGACTCGGAAAAACGAAGGATCTGGACTGCAACAATGTCTAGGGAGTGTAGATCTGGGGTGAGTTTGGCTTCGAGGCTATCGTATATGCAGAAAGCTGCATATAGGCCAGGCTTGCGAAGGCAGCAACGCGGTTCGGACAGAGAAGTAGCCGTTGAGGTGGTGAGATGGGGATAGTAGCTGCTGAACGATTGGGTACTCACCCTGAAGCACCGAATGCGCGAGGCTTGATGCCCGACTTCCCACGAAGATAAGCAGGGAGCAAATGAGGGATTCGGATATATGGAAAGAGCATTATTGAACACCGTGCCCTTCGGATCAAACAAGGTCGCAAGCTACCCATGAGATGAGAGGAAGGTCCCACAATGGTAGCCTGACGAACAGTCTAGTCCAGTGACCAGAGCACTGGGGACGTCCCACCATCCTACGGAGTACTGGAAGCGGGCAATGGGCATGCGGTATCCTCTTTCAGAATATCTTCCTATGAAGTCTCACGAGATTTGGATTGTTTTATGCACACGAACCCGTATATCGGCTACGCACGAGTTTGAAACCGAGCAATAAAGGATGATGCACGTGAATCGTGCATAGCCATTAGTGAGTGCGCGTACGGCGTAGTGCCACTGAGTCACCAATACTTTCCCCACAATTAGTGCTTGCATTTGATGTTGAAGGTGGATGCCAGTGCACTGCACTGCAGCCTTGCCTGTGACGGCTTCCCCACGCGCATGCCGAACCCAAGCTTAAGTCCCGTGCCTGTGAAGCAGCTAAGCAACGTCTTCAGCTTGACAGGGTACATTCCGAAAAGCTTAAATATCTAGCTCTTGCACAGATGCAGTCCAGCCTCATCTTGAGAAGGCTGTGATTGGCTATGCAGACAGCTTTGGGAAGGTGAGGTGGGTGTGGCACGGGTGTGGCTGGGGCTGAAAGGTAGTATCATGGGTGCTACAGTGAGACGGATGACTAAGGTAGTTCTTCGCACGTAGCATATCTATACAGGCCTTTATCGTGTGTAGAGTATGTGGAGGAGGCTGTGAAAACGGCTGGTGAGATTTGGGGTCCGTTCTATCGCGGCTTTGGCCGAGGAGGGGCAAATTGCTATGCTACGAAATGCCATGTATCAAGATAGATGGCGTGGGTGGCCTTGGCGGCAATGAGTACCATCAATTTGGTCGCGAGTATGCGCTTTGCGATGCGCATGTTCTACGGTTTTAGGACTTTCTTGCGATGGCAAGGCGCGGTAGTCGCCTAATTGCGTGCGCAACTGCGCGCTCTCTCGAAGTGCACACAGGATTCGAAAGAAACATGAGATAGTGAGCTTGGTGGAATATGATCGGAGCCCCACAGCCACTACTGTGCCGTCTCAATGGACAAAGACCCTCAGTATAGGCCTCGCTAACGGATGATAGCCGGATCTACGCCGCGCGTGGGCATCAGCGAATCCTATCCAAGGCTTCACTAGCACGACTGGCTACAACGTGTCGAGAGAGGAGTGTCTGCCTGACGCTGAACACCATCCGCGCCCAAGTGGAGCCGTTCGCAGGATGCTTAGGGTTAATACTGCAGTAACCATCCCTTCGCTGTGCTTCTTCGCGAGTGCGAGACGGAACAGTCGGCGTTGAGAGACCCCGGACCCACGGCTTTCGGCCACTTCTTGATCGGGCATCTTAAAAATCCAGCGTTGCGGAGGCGAGGCTGAGTGAGACGGAAACGCATGGGTGACGATGGTTTCACGAGGGTCAGAGAAGAGGTCAATATTGCTGTGCCACGCCTTAGGCAATTTATAGAATAGTCAGATGTGGCTGCGTGGCTGGTGCATGAGGTCAGTCTCCTGCGAACTGTACTCCTGCGAACTGTATTGAAGCGGTGTGTCTAACGGCACGAGACTGTTTCGGGGCTGGTGAGTTTAGTACCGGCAGCGGGCGATATGCCGTTTGAAGCGGGAAGAGTCGCTGTTTGGTATGAAGCGCGACGTGGAGGGCTTGAAGTTTCGATGTGGGTTGACGTATTTTGGGACGCACGTCGTTCTGAGGAACGCCAGCAGCCTCACGAATGCCCACGCCAACGTCGACGACTCTAGAGAGCACCTCGCCTGCTCAGAAATCAGACGATTCTTCCATTCAACCGTCTAGCCATTCACGCAGATGTTCGCAGACCGCCGTGGTGCGGTCAAGCGCTGAACAACATGCCAAGTGGGCTGTGGCTGCTTACGGGTGGCTTTGCACATCGTATACTGGAGTGGGACGATTCTACCAGATGCTCAACTTCATTTCCTTCATGGAGCGGTCAAGAGATGGAATGATCTAGTGATGGAAAGACCACGGGCGTCTCCTACGATGGCAAACCTCTGCTCAGAGGGTGCAACAGGCGGCCCCCAAAACGTGCGTCTACGCAACCGGTGGCTTTTGCACGAGGCTGAGGTTATCAAGATGGGCATGTTGCACACAAGGGCTCGACATGCTTGTCCAGACTCCAGACGACTCCCAGCTCGAGCTAATAGTAGAGCTGAGGGCAATGGAATTTGCTCGGGGTCGGGTTCGCCGCCGTTGTCCGAGTATCAAATGTAAGCAGATGCTTTGATATACGACGACAAAGCGGCAAACTGTGAGTAAGGCCCTGATGTGGTAAGCAACATCTATCTTGAGATTCGAGTATGGTGACTGCATGGGGCATTTGGGATTTGCAATGTCGAGCATCTCTTCCGACTTCGGCGGCTGCTCAAGGCAGCAAGGCGGGATGGCGGTCACGCAGGCTGTATTCTGCCTCCCAGACGGCAGTCGAGTGGAGACGTCGACATCGAGTGGGCCGAACCCAGATGATCAGGGTGTTTGCAGACACTGCACTGACTCTGCACTATTGACAGACGGCGAGACGCATCGGCCATGCATCGTCAAAGTCTCCAAGAGTAGAGGGCCATGCGAACGGTGCTTCTGTGCAGGCAGTCCACAGTCGGCTCGAGAGGATGGCCCGCTAGCGCCCGCATCTTACTGCATCGTGATGGGGACCCGCAGCGAATCATGCGGCCAAGTCGCCGTCCACCAGCCTCGAGCAAGCTCTCGAGCCCGTCTCGTCGCTGGGTGCTGGTGGGATTGCGGTCCTGTGCCTGGCCGCCTGTGGCTAGTGGCCGGGGGCATGACTGCATCGCCTCCACACGCGGGCCTGCCACAGCTGTCACCGCGACTTTACACCTCTCGACTCGTCCGTATGTACCATCCGTCACCAGGCGGGCCAGGCTCCGTCGCAATGTGGACGGCCGCGCTCGCGCAGAGAGCTCGGTGAGGTGAGTCTGAGGGCGCGCAGAACTGGCAGAGCGTCTCGCACGGCCGCGCTACTGCCATGGCTGCCCGAGTCTGAGACAAGCTGCCATCGCTGTCGAGTGACCTCGTCGACCAACACCGGCCGGCAATCCGCTGCAGCATTCCCCAATCACGATGCCTCCCGCAGACCGACGCTCGCTGGCTGTCTCCTCAGGCACAGCGACAGTCACCGGTCGCGGCCAGGGGAGGGGGCTCGCAGGCCGGGCTGTGGCTGGCTCTCGAGGCAGTGCATGCTTCAACACGGGAGTGCTCCTTTCAGCGTCGACATGGACCCCACGACAGCTCCCCGGTCCTTGAGCAAAAAGTAATCCAAGCGCCTCTGCTCGTCGCGGCCTGGCTTTCATTCTTCTCGGGCTGCGCTGTTTCGCCGTTGCTAGTCGTATGCTCGGTGCAATCTCTCCCTGGCCACTCGCAGCGCGACTTCAGGCTACAATCTGCGCCGCACCATACATATAGCAACGCCCACCCAGTGGCCCAGTAGTAGGGCTGCCGTCTCGTTTTACACACTGCATAACTTCTGCAGCATTCTCCTGCACGACATACTTTTATTTGGCATCTGCCGCTCTGCCTCTTTCTCCTTTGGTCTTGTCGCCTCTTTATTGCACACTACTCCGACTACGAGCATTTGCGACTTGTCTCAGTTGGGCCGTCACCTGCTCCCTTAAATAGTCACTACCATCCACGCTTCGCATCATTCAATAGTAAGGCTCACGAGGAATACATACATGACTAGCTGGATTTACCTTGCGCAGACGTCACCATCGCATCTATCAAACGACATTTCTACTCTCACCCTTCCTCTGTACTCCATACATTCATCGCTACCTTCGGACTTCGGCTCTTATTTCGGCGAAATAAGCACGCGACACCAACCTTGGTCTCGGGAAACCCCAACTTAGCCGTCGTGAGGCTTGAGTTGAGGTCTGAGGTCTTGATCTAGGGTTCCTGATACTCTCCGTCTGATTTGACGAACGGCCAGGGCGCCGAATCGTTACGATGTGCCAGATCGAAGAGAAGGTCTACATCGCGGCAGATGGCACCCGCTCCAAGTCTGAACGTTCCTTCTGCTGCCCCAACTCTCGTCGCGGCCGGCCTTGTTCCAACACTACCAGGAACGTCATCCAATACCATGACGAACCTCAACCGCCGCGGGACGACACTTCTTCGCCGGCATCTTACAATCCACCGACGCCCAACAACGGCACCTACTTGGTAGAGCGTCGCCGTCCGTCGGATAGCGGTGGTAAAAGACCATCTACACGTGATGGGACTCGGGTCATCAAGCCAGAAATCATTATTGAATTTGGAAAAAAGAACTCAAGCAAAAAGTACCCGGCGTCTTCCACCCGGTCTTACAAGCGTTCTTCGCTTGGCGCGGCGTCTGTCAATTCCAACGATATCGCTATCGAGTCCCCAGGCTCGGATGCATCGTTCACGGTCCGGACTGGTTTTCCTGAAGCTACCGTCACTCCTACCGATCCCGGTTATGCCACGAGACATGCAGTGCCGCAAAGCCACCACCGCCAGACTTCGTCAGCCTCATCATACACAACCTCGAGCCAACCTCCATCATTGTATGCAACTTCGGAGCCTGACTCATTATCAGCGCGGAGGCCTGCGCGATACCCTCCGACGATAGTGCACAATCCGCCTCCTAGTGCAACAGCGCCAGCGTCCCCCACTACGTCCCGTCATCAAGTGTCGGGTCAAACTGGAAACTACCGGACTACCGTGCATACCCCCAGAGGTTCTGACGAGAGCGTTGGAATTGATGGCGCCTTCTCCGTCGGCCAATCCAGCGCCTCGCGTGCTTCGGCTGCCCCTGAAATCACGGACCGCGATGTGGAACGTGCGCGCCAACGTCAGATGCGGGCTGAGACGGATCGGAGGCGCCAAGAGGAGGCTGCTCGTGAGCAGAGAGCCGACGAAGACACCCGACAGGTCCGCTTTGATCTTGGTAGAGAGGAGTCACGAGCACATGCGCGAGCTGAGAACACTTACGCCGAGCATGAGAGGCGAAGGGAAGAGGCGCGCGAGGAAGCAAGACAGCGAAAGATTTGGGAGCAAGAACAGCGAGCTGCGCAGGAAGAGGCGGGAAGACAGAAAGCCAAACGGCTAGAAGAGGAGGTTGCGCGCAACGAGAGGGAACTTAGGCATGCGGAGTCCAAACAGCGCAAGGACAAACGTCCGACGGTTCGGGATCCGACAAAACGCCATTCGCGAAGGACCTCCATGTCCCAACAAGACATTGTCGAACAGAAACGTCTACTAGCTGAGACACAGGCGCAAATGGCACGTGAGCGTGAAGCTGCTGACCAACGTGAACGCGACGAGCGAGCCGCCTATCTCCGCCAACAACAGCAGACGACACAGTACTGGGACCCACGTGGTGGGGATCGACAGATCTTGACCAACGATGGCCCTGGAGTTGGTCGTAGAAACTCCGTTCGACGTGGGAGTGTATCGTCGACGGCTCCTTCTCTGAACCTAGCAAGGACGAACAGTCAGCGGCGAGTATCTGTCATACAGAATGCTCCTCCCACCAGCATGCAACCTGTTGTTGTCCAACAACCGTACTCGACTCGTCCACAGAGCGGATCGTTTACTATGCCGCCTCCGCCACCACCGCCGGTCTTCTCCCCTAGCTCCTCTAACGCAACATATACCCGCCCTCCTTCCGCCCGCAACTCGACATATGGCATGGAAAATCCTTTCGCGCAACCTCCTACGCGCATATCCAATACTAGCCAAGACAATCCCTTCCTGCCTATGCCACACACCTCTCAGCCTTCGCCACCAACGGCTACCCGTGACCCATGGGCTACAGGTGGCTTGCGCGATGCGCTACCACAAGACGGAGGCATCCACAGGCGCCAGACCTCTGATGATCGTCAACGCACACTGCGGACCCGCGGCGAGGAAGTCATCAAGCAGTCAGGTGGACCACGAAAGCATGACGGTGCCCGCCGAGCAACTCGCAACATGGGAAAAGTGGTCGGCTTTGAGGGCGACTACGTCGAAGACAGTATGAGTGAAGAGGAGCGTTCTCCGAGAAAACACCACGGGAAGAGTGGGAAGAGGAGGGGCTAAGCTGTTCCGTTCTAGTCATCGTCCTCCCTTTTCTATTTGTTCATGATCTGAGCATAGGAAGCATCCTTTTCATCTTGCTGCATTGTTCATACCCTTTGTCATGTTGGCTCGGCATATCGATATCCCAGTATCTTCTTCTTATACTTGCTGCACTACATAGACTTGTACCATTCTTCCATGTTTCTTCAACATTGGCCTTCGTTGGCGCGCTTCATGTACATCCCCTGTTCATTTTACCATTCCAAAAAGGGACCTGACCTTATAGTTCCCACAAAATTTGTTGTACCATAGATACAAATGCGTTCGGACGCTGTGAGCTTCGATGTTGCTTGGTCAGAAGGCCGTCCGATTGTTACATGTATAGAAGATAGAAGACAAGTCGTTCCAAAAGACATGTTCAAACCGAAGGGTCTATCATCAATCATTTACTGCGCGCCCGTGGTGACTTCTTTATCTTCCAAAACCCTGTTATTATCATTACAGTAAGTCGAGCCTTTTCACCTCCGTCGCCAGTCCACGTACTAAAGACCCTCTTTACAGTACAAGCTCAAGGAACACCGTCGAAGCCACAAAGACAACCAACGCCAGCTCACCAAAAGATCCTCCCCTTCTCGTCGCCTCGCTCACACTCTCACTGCTAGATGCAGCAGCAGCAGCAGTCGTACCACTTCCTTGTGCCTCACTACCCACATCGCTCCCCTCAACCACACCCTTCTGACTCAGCGTCCCAGCAGCATAGCTACTGATCACATCCGAGCAGTCCGTCAGAGCATCTTTATCATTGCCCAACAGACTCAACTTCTCCATTGCCGGCACAAACGCATTCTCAAAGCTACTGCTACTCGTGCCAACGCTACTCCACTCCCCACTCGTCTCACTCGAGTTGCTCAGAGACGTGTCACTGCCCAGCGCATCCGGCGCACTGCCGTCAGACACCTCAGTGTAGAACCCGCTGTCCCACTTGTCGACCGTTGAGTCCATGGCTGAGCCGTCGAGCTGCTTGCCGATTGTGTGTGCGCCAGCTAGAGCTACGAGATCGGTTGTCGAGAAACCTTTTGCGGAGAAGAGGCTGAGCATAAATGTGGCGTTTGCGTTGGGGCCGGGCAGTTGATTTTCGGGGTTGGCCGTGCTAGAGTCTGTTCGGCCGGCGTAGAAGGAGGTTACGGGCCCGTTGGAGCAGGATGCTATTCCAATTGCTACAGGACATATCATATTAGCTACGGTACAATCTAGAAGGATGTACAAGCAGGTGTAAAGTTGTGATCAGGTGACTTACCAGCAGCGAACTGAATGATATCGGCCGTGCTGACATTGAAGCTGGTAGCCTTCTCTCCAAGCGTACCGCAGATATCGACCATCTGTGCGTTCTCACCCCGGTCGGTGCATTCGTTGGCTAGGATGACGGATCCGTCGCACGATCCGGGGAAGCAGTCGTGGAAGGCGAGTCGGATGGCTTGTCGGGCTGCGTCGGTGCATGTACTGTCTGATACAAAGGTACTCTGCAGGTCGGAGGCTACATCTGTCCATACTGATGGACAGGTCGACTGGCGCTTCACTGCTACTTCTGGAGAGGCAAATGATGGAGCTATACAAATGGATGCAAATGTCAAAATCGAGTGAATGGATGGAGAAATCATCGCGCAGAAAGTTCAATGCTCGGCACTGAGGACCCGTATGCTCAAGCACGAAAGAGAAAGATGATACAAATGTCAAAGGGCGAAAATAGGAGGAGACTACAGAATCCACTCCCAGAAGTACGAAAAAACGAAGGACAAATCGACGAAGATACTGATCTAGATCCCACCGTCAACTCCCATGGTTTTATAACCTCTTTTCCTCTACGGATCCCCACCGACCATGACTCTGCTCTCCGCATCTCCACTTCCCATCACTGCGAACCTGCAGTAGCTGACACTATCATCAGTGTCACTCACGAGTAGTCAGACAATATGTCGTGTCGTTCCCCGGCACGTGCTCCGCTCCATCTCACAACCTAACCCACTACCGCTGTGGTACATTGCTGCAGCAAACCACGTATCCACCCACCCAAATCAAGACCATCAAACGACCCATCACAGCAAAAAGCTGACGAGGCAGTCACATATCGTTTCCCCAGCCCCGGATCCGGTGCAGGGATGGGTGCCGGAGACTTTGTCGCAGAAATCAATAGTTTCGGTTCCTGAGCATCGCTTCCTAATCGGGCGGACGCGCGTTTCAGTGTCGACACTAAGTCCCACGGTTTTGGGTGCAAGGGAAACAGAGAGTGCGGATCTGGTTAGATGCATGCTGAAGATAGCCATGGTCATGTTCGGAGAATTATTGTTTTGGTGGTTCGACGAAGTGGTAGGAAACGCGCGGCGTGGTTTGATCGTGCACTGGTCACAAACGGACGTGTTTCGTGACTTCTTGGAAAGGGGACTACCTAGATACTCGAGTGACTTAAAGATACTTACAGCAAAGTTTTTGTGCTGAGCCGAACATAATGTGAGGCTCTGAATCGTGGTCCTAGCCGCGAGTAAGATGCTTGAGGCCAGTGCTGGAAAGATCTATCGCAAGGTGATAGCAATGATCTCTCCGAAACAGAACATGACCAAGTTTCCTAGCGGAAGTTGAAGCAAGTCACACTTGCATACGTATGTCTTCGTTCGAAAATCAACCTTTCGGGGAGTGATCCCGGAAGAGCACCAAGTGCTGCAGTTACTTCCACACCGTACCTACACTCCCTGGTCTTCAATATACGTATTGTTCATGGAGGTGAGCGACATGAGGCAGATAGAAAAAGATAGGTCCCATTACCGAGCACTCGATGGTCTTCAACATAATGGAGGCGACCTGTACGAGAATGACTTGCAATTGAATGCTAATGTCGAATTTGAACAGTGGAAAACAGAGGACGAAGAAATGAAGGTTCAATATACTCTTTATCGCAGTACTGTTTTGGTGTACACGACACTCTGACATTGCGCTGACACAACCGGCGAAAGTGGTCTCACGGCCACATTCGCCGACGCTCAACTTTGGCGGCCAAATTGGTATCAACACCTTACAGTGCTCACGAGGTGTATGAGATACCATAAGACTACTTTCGCCGATTCTGCTCTCGGGCGGCGAGATTGGTATCAGCACATCACAGTGCTTCTCAAATGTATATAAGATACCAGAGTTCATACACTCACCATCCACAATCGCAAGCACTTCACCCTCTCCTCAAGATCAATTTTCCAATACTTCGCCCAACATCCACCATCCAGACATCTCCATACCACCCATCTACCCCAAAAATGTCTTCATCCACCATCACGCTCATCACAGGCGCCAACCAGGGCATCGGCCTCGCAACCGCAAAGGCCCTCGCGCGCGACCACGGCCACCACGTCATCATCGGATCGCGCAATGCCGACGCCGGCAATAAAGCTGCTGAGGAGATTCGTGTAGCAGGGCACTCCGCGTCTAGTGTGCAGCTGGACTTGGCCTCTGATGACTCCATCGCCGCGGCCGTCAAGACAGTCGAGAAGGAATTTGGGAAGTTGGATGTTTTGATCAGTAAGTTGCACCATCTCTTCGACCCGCTTTCAACGACACAAGTCCTGCTTCTGTTTTGGCTATGCTATGCCATGCCATGACACGTCAAGACTCCAACATCGGGATACTATAGTAACAGCATCCTCAGACAACGCCGGCATCCTCATCGACACCAAAACAGACCTCTGGACCACCACGCGCGACCTCTACACGCAAACCCTGACCACAAACGTCATAGGCACCGCCTGCGTAACCGACGCCTTGCTCCCGCTGCTCCGCAAGTCTTCCCGCCCAAACCTAGTTTTTGTGAGCTCGCGCATGGGGTCTCTACACCAGGCTACTGTCAAGGACACCCCGTTCTACCCCGTCGACTACAAGGCGTATGATGCGTCCAAGGCTGCATTCAACATCTTGGCGCTGAATTACGCGCGGATCGTGGAGGAGTGGGGGACGGGCGGTCGGAGCAATGTTGTTTGTCCGCAGCTTGTGAAGACGGGTTTGACTGGGTATGTATGCTCCTTTCGCATTTCTTTGAAGCGAGAAGAAGAAAGTCGGGTTTGATGATGTGAGGATTGGAGGGATGGATCGATCTTGGCTGACCATTTGCATAGTTTTATTGAGTATGGCATTACGCCAGAAGAGGGTGCCGAGAGGATCGTAGAGATCGCGGCACAAGGAGAGAATGGGGTTAACAGGACCTTCTCGGATCGGCATGGAGAGATTGCTTGGTAGATGCCCGTCGCATTGGGTTCACTGTTGTGTGTTGAACGCGTTCGAAAACGGTTATTTGAGCGTAGAGGGAATCACTGTTGAACCAGAGTGGGGTGTGGGGGCGGTCAGAAATCTCTTGACGAATGCGTGTCCCAGACTCGAATTCCCAAGTCACTCCTTCAAATGATAGAGACAGCCACATTCAACAAGCTTCCCAACGTATCCGCTCTCGCATTCCATGCTCCCAACACCTTTTTCTGTTCCCGATCACTGCTCTTCTTCTTAGCTCGAACTAGACTGCCGAACGTACTAAGCTCGGGACTGCCTGCACCAAGCTCCTTCAACCAATCTTCCTCGCTTCTCGCCTCCCACAGCGTTTTCGGTGCTGGCAGCGGCAGCGTCCACGGCGTATGCGTCGTGTGGCAGTCCTGGGTTTGCACGATGATCGTCCTCGTAATCATGAACCACACGAGACTCGTTCTACGTCGCGACTCGGCATATACCCAGTCCGCGTAGGTTATCGAGGGGCAATCCTGTTCCGATTCACAGAACGACATCCCATGGAAGTCGAAGAAGCGGCCGCAAAGGGCGACCTGAATGTTCGACATCTCGCGGTTCCATTCTAGGTCTGCATTGACGCCGTCGACGAGTCGCATGAGTAGGTAGATCATGCCGGCTTGCATTTCCGCGAGAAGATCCTGTGGACTATAGAGATGTATTCGCTCTATGGCTCGACGTTGCTCGGCTAGGATCGTCCTCCATACTAGACCCCGGTTTGGGAGCTCGGGTGAGGCGTACATGCGCGCTATCTGCATGCACACAGCGAGCGCCTCTGGGGGAGAGTCGAGATGCCAGTGAGGATGAATGAATGGGGGAAATGTCTCCCGACGCATCATCTGTGCAGGCATGGCATAAAGGTTTTCTACAATTAATTCCGCACTGTGATGAGCCAAAGCGTTGGAAAGTTGGATGCGGGACAGCAAGAGTGTGTTGGTGAAAGGGAATTGGGAAGGGTGGTAAGACTTGGTCGGTTCGGGTGCTGGCACTGTATCCCAGGCTTCTGGGAGAAGGGTAACTCCGTCAAGAAAGGACGATGGCGTGAAGGAAGAATAAGTTGGGACGATGTCTGTACTATCGCCAATCGAGGAGAACTCAAGAGAGGAGTGACCAAAGCTTGTTAAGCTCAACCCGGAGTCGTCGGCGATGTTGAACGTCTCGATCGCAGGTACCTCCTCTTGATCCAATGCGGTGGTAGCCAAGTCTGGCAGAATTTGTTCTTCGTCGAGCCCATTGGGAATCTCCTTGGCAGCATTGTTTGCACGCTCGTAGACGCAATCAATGCTTTTGGTTATGCATCTGGAACACCGTGTTTCGAAGCTGCATTTTGCTTTTGCAGATTTGCAGGCGCGACATGATTTGCGCCGGACTCGTCTACTCTGCGCGCGCCTGCAGTAGGAGACATGACGGCTATACGAAGTTGAGTCTGTAAGAATTGCATGAGCTATGGACCATGCTTTAGGAGGACTAGTACTCGTACCTGGGGCGAAGAGCTTGTTGCAAGTTGGGCAGAACCGTACTGAACTGGATACCAGTTCCTCAAGCATGCTGATGCTTATGTACAACAAAAGACTGCAGAGACTTCTAAGATGGATCAGTAATTTGGATGCTTCCAGGTCCTGTCACGGAGCCTTCGTGAGGTACTTGGGATGGAGAGTCAGCAAAGTCTTGGCGCTTACCAAGCGAGCAGGCGACTAATGTCAACGTTCTCCCCAATTCGGAAGCAATATGAACCGAAGATGCGAGAAAACTTTCACACGTGACAAAGCTGGATCTATGAAAACAGTATCAAAGCGACTTTTGAACCTTGTAGCTCGCATAGCCTCCAGGTCTACCAAGTCTGTAAGTAAATGGCATGTTGCGGGATAAAGTGTACGACATCTCCAAGGATCCATGCAACAAAGCTAGATCTCTAGTGTTGGGATCAAAGCGACGTTCGAAACGTCGTCACTCTTCCGGCGTTTATACACGTTGAATTTGTAAGCGAGTGGCTTCTGCCCAGTCAAAAGCAGACGGCCGATGAAGTGCACGATGTCTCCAAGTCTGAGAGTTTGAGTATCTTCCCGACCAGTATAATGGCATTGACAGAAAGTGTAGCTTTCGTATTACAATAGGGTCGGTAAGCCAAAAGGCTTTACATGGTATTAGAATAAAACAGCCTCAAGAAAGATATCTACGTCCCCATGTTGAGACAGATCACTTGCTCATTCCTTCTCCCTACCCTGAACTTCCTCAAATCCAACTTCTCTAAACATCCCAAGGTCCCTCCCCCTCAAGCACCAGAATCTTCTCAGTAACATCCTTCTCAAACTCCACATCCGTCTGCAATCCCAACTTGACAGACGCGGCAATCCGCGCCACAACATTCGGGTCTTTCAGTGTGCCTAAAAAAGCATTCCAATCCTCCGTTTGCTCCGCTGCCGTCGGATAGCTGGACCGCTTGTTGATGATGCGCTTCGTCTCGCTGAGCGCGTACTTATCGAAGCTGGCGACGCGGCGAGCGAAGGAATCGATGAAAGTGGGGAACTCGGCGTCGGGGATGGCGCGGTTGATCCCTGGTGGCGACCCTTGTTAGTTTTACAATAATGAGATGGATGGGTAAAGGTTTGAGAAAGATGGAAAGCAGGGTCTAAGTTTATATCTAGAATCGGAGATAGGACGAGACGAGACGAGGCGAAAAGGGAATGGAAGGGAGGGAATCGGATATGGAGAGATGAGGAAAAGGCAAACTTACATCCATACAACGCTGCCGTATCTGCATCAAAGTCCTCCGCACCTAGATTGCAACACAAAATCAGTTTCGTATTCTCATCACCAGGGTTCACTCTCGCCTTCTCTCGGCTGGAAAGAGCCAACCTCATGCGGAATCCACTCACCAAGCACAATCTCCAACGCCCTGCCCCTCCCCACCAATCCCGGAAGTAAACTCATCCCACCCCCACCAGGTAGCGTCCCATACGCGACCTCAATCTGCGCAAATCTCGCCTTCTCCTGACTCGCAAAGCGCACATCCAGGGCCGCCGCCAGCTCCGCACCGCCCCCATGCGCGATACCTTGCACAGCAGCAACAGTCAGAACCGGCAGGTTTGCAAGACGTATCAGCGTCGGGAACAAAGCGTCGATGTAGCTCTGGTTGACCGTGTTGACGATGTCGAAATGCGCGATCCAGAAGTCCGGCACCGAGGAGTCGAAGACGACGACTTTGACAGAGGGATCGGCAGCGATGTCATCGACGAGCGCGAAGAAGGACTCGAACCATGCGTTGTCTTGGATGTTGAAGGGTGGGTGGGAAAGGGTGGCGCGCCAGTAGCCTGGTGTGACTTTTGTGGTTGTGATGGGGGCCGTGGCATTGCTGGTCGAGTTGGAGAGGGCGGCCATGGGCGCCGCTAGCAGGGCAAAGGTACTGAGGAAGTTCAGCTTCATGTTGGTTTTCCCGTGACAAAGTATTGCTCCTGATAACTGAATTGTGGGGAGGGAGGAGAAAGGTCACAGGCTGTGCGAACTGCGACGAGATGGAATGAGTCGAGAGGAACTGAACCCTATACTGTGGCTAATCTCTTATAGGTGCCCTAATAATCACAGCTTCTTCTCCATAGGAAGAAAGTCTCTCCGATGTCCATAGGAGTTTTCGTCCGCTGGGCTGGATTAGTTAATCACCTCATTTGTAAAGACTACTTAGCATTGTATAATCATCCCCTTACACGTGCGTCCACGATCAAAGCTCCCAAGGTTCGTTTTCAAGGGAAGAAAGTCTCTCCGGTATACATAGGGGAGTCTTCGTCGGCTGGGTTACGGATCAGCTAATCGCCTCAATGTAAGACCAATCAGGGCCGTTCGCGTTATTCTAGGAACGGATCTCTTACTCGGCCGCGCAGGATGTAGTTCTCTCGCACGACACTCGGCGTTACGCGGTCGTTGACAAACACTGAAATATGCAAACGGACCTAATGAACAGACACGGATGAAAGATGATGGATGCAAGGACTCTACTTTGACATCAACGCTGCCTCATGCGGTACCTCCCTTTCGTTCTCTCATCTTTGTTCTTGCCGCCTTTATACATACTCGCTCTTGCCCGATCAAGGTATCACCTCCTCACGTCGAGACATGACTTCGCGACAAGCCGCTATTCGAAACCATCCTACTGCCACCCAACCCAGCTTTTCCCCATAACTCGCCAGACTCTCACCTCGCCAGACCTGAGATCGGTCATTCGGAAACTCTCTGGCTTGACCTTTTTACTCTCGCGCCCTTGCTCCCACACTCGAACCTTCTTTTTGCTGCCATCCCATTCGACCACGACACCAACGTGATCCGGCTTGCCTACATCAACGCTATACTTGGCATGCATAGCGCCGTGTTTGCCCTGGAATTTTGCGTTACGAAAACTGATGATATCACCCGGCCTGATCTCATCGTACTGCGGCGTACTTGCATTTGCTAGATTGACGTAGACCAGCGCACCAAACGCTCGGGTAGAGACTGGTGGCAGAGCATCTTTATACGGACGGAGAAGCTCGCGGACAAGAGCGTGCGGTGTACCGTCGCCTACAACAGTGTTCTGCTTTGATTCGATATCTTTCGCAATGCGCAGCCCGAACTGCTCGTGTACATTTTCGAGTTGGTCCTGGCGAAGGCGGCTTGGAGGAGGGCTTTGTTGTTGGTCAAGCTGAACGTCGGAGACGTTGTGAGTGAAGAACCGTGCAGTGACGATAGTTTGAGAGTAGTCCATGTACAGGGCGCAAACGATCTTCTCAACCTCGTCACCAGATCGGGACTCGTCCATCTCAAGGAGAATATCTCGTCGATTCTGGAGAGAAGGAGGTGGCATATTTGGCTGTGTCCACCAGTGTGAAGAGGCGCCCAGATCAATATCACTGGCAAGGAACTCTTGGCTAACAGAAGGTCTGGATTGATCCATCGACGGACGTCCCTGGATTGCACGGTTGACATCTAGAGATTTGCGTCCAACGGGTGCTCGATGCTGCTGAGCCGGCTCTACCGGAGGTGGTGGGGGAGCAGCACGCTCCTGTGGGGGAGGAGGTGGAGCAGAACGCTCTTGCGGCGGTGGTGGCGCTCGGTGCGGAAGAGGAGTCTGGTGAGCAGATGCTTGTGGGGGAGGTGGTGGTGGTCTATCATGTGACTTTCTGGGAGGCGGGGCAGAGTAGAGATCGTCTTCTTCCGATGAATCATCAGCTTCGTAGTGCGTTGTAGGTGCAGCTGGAGGCACCGGAGGAGCAGAAGGGGGCGGAGGTCTACTCTGCGTCGGTGGTGGTTGACTTTGCGGAGGTGGGGGGATCCCGCGCGGGGCGGGAGGAACAGCTCCTTGGGGGCCTACATATCGATACGGATCATAGTCATCATCGTCCTCTTCTGCAACGTCCCTGGTAGGGGGAGGAACAGGCGGAAGTGGTGGTACACCTCGAGGAGCATCCAAGGACGCCCTACCTTGCGGTGGCTGTGGAGGTATTGGTGGAACAGCACGTGGCGCTGTTGGTGGTAATGGCGGTGCTCCTGCTGGGGTGGTTGGCGAGCGAATCGGCGTCTCATCAGCTGTCGTGCTGTCATCTAGACTTGATTCACGAGCATGCGACTTGAGGGCATCCTTGTGGGTTGCACCAGGAGCAATATCCGTGTCGTAGTCACCCTCGTACTCGCTTTCGCCACCAATACGTTCCAAGCCTCTGGCTTTCTTGGAAAGACTGTCGAAGGTGCCTTGTCGCGATGGAGGAGCGCCCGGGGGAGGTGGCGGTGGTGGGCGAGAAGTCGACGATGGTGATAACGTCGGGCTAGCAAGAGGTATTTGCGGAACTCGCTTCTCTGGTGAGTCCTGTGACAGTTCATCGGACGCTAGGTATGAGCTTCGCTTAGATTGTGGATGCGCCGACGGTGTCCGGGGCGACTGCAGAGCTTGCGCATCCGTCATTTCATCCCCAGACTCCGAGCCTGGAGTTGGAGAGCGGATCGGCAGAAGGGGCCGGGCTGTGAAGTTAGTATAGGTAATCTACCCATGATGCAGCATTTTCACTCACAGGCCGAGGGTACAGGAGGCGGCGCTCCTCGATCGGATGTTGGAATTGGCGGAGGCACAGGACGTCCTAGACTCGGTGAGCTTCAACCCTGAGCAAATATGGAGAGACCGAGTACGCCTATCGACATACTAGACACGCTCACAGTCATGACATATTCCGACAGCCCGTCGCAAGCAACATAAGTTTTTGCAACGGTTTCGGATGTCGACAGCTGAAAATGGTCCAGATGGCCACGGCCAATACGGCCAACGGGCACTCGGGGGATGATGAACTTACTTTCCGCTGGTACAGGCGGCGGATGCTCAGCAGTAGGCGTTCGAGAGAATGGCTGAGGAGTCACATCCTCAACGTCAGGCACGTCGTCTGCAGCACGACCGTGAGCGACACGAGGTGAGGTTGGCTCCTCCTTGCCCACTTCTAGGCGCTTGTCTTCGGGTTCGGAGCTCTTGACTGGGATCCCGGGCATTCCAAACATGGGCACACGCTGCTGGGGCATCGAGTAGTCCTCGCTATCGCCCGTAGCCTGCCTTTCGGGAGCCTTCTTTTTCTTGGGTGGCAGACCTCCCATGGCAGGAGCACCGAACATGCCAGCCAAGCCCATGCCGCCGCTCATCTTGGCCATGCGCTCCCGGAGCTCGAGCTTCCGCCTCGTCTCAGCATCCATCTCCTCCTCCTCTTCCTCCTCCCCTTCTTCGTCATTCTCGGCACCTTCCTCGTCTCCGACATCAGGTTCCTTCGATGGAGCGGCAGGCGCACGGGCCGGGGCTCTTTGCTTCGCCCGCTCATCGTCTTCTTCGACGCTCGTCGACGTCCCTTCGGCGTCCTCGGTATCACCGGCTCCTGACTGGTCTGCATCATTTGCATCGCTGTGAAAGTCCCGACCTGGGGCTGCGACGTCGGGGGACTTGATGCTGTGCGAAGAGCGGGGTGGTCGAGCGTGGTCCATGGAGGCGCGCTCCCTCGAGTCATTGCTTGCCACCTGTTCTAGCGGCTCGCCCTCGGGTCCTCTCCCGTCGTGCGACTCGGTCCGCTTCTTCATGGGCGGCTTCTTCGGCTTCTCCTTTTGCACGGCAGCGGCGCGCTGGGCTTGTTCCTGCTGCTGCTTTTGCAACAAGGCAATGCGTTCCTTGAGGCTGGTCGGCTTCGGCTGGTCTTCCTCGCCTTCTGCAGATGGCGCCTCCGCCTGAGTAGACAGGCCGGCTTTGTCTGCGTTTTCCTGGTCCTGTGCCTGGCGCTCAGCAATCTCGGGATCTTCGTCTCGGCGGTATGACTTGACCTGAGGAGCCTCCCGCGGCGGCGGAACATAGGCATTGCGGCTCGGAGGAGGCGCAACGAAGGGTTTCTTGACAAAGGCGGCGGGCGGGCCGCTCCCCGGCTTGAATGGAGCAATGGGCGCCGCAGCAGGCTGGTTGAAGGCCGCAATGCGGTCGCGGAAGGAGCTCGACTTTGCTGCTACGGGCGGTGGGGCCTTCTTGGAGGGAGCAGTGGCAGCCGGTTGTGCGGGAGCAGGCTTCGGTGCTGCAGGCTCGGGCGGAAGTTCCTGTGACCTTGCAGAGGTTGCCGAGGTTGGTGGTGGTGAAATGGGCGACAGTTGGCTCTTGGCCGCCGCGGGGATCTCGACAGGCGGAGGCTGCGGCTTGGGAGTCTCTGGCTCGTCGTCGTCTACCGGAGCCGCCTCTTGCTGGGGCACGTCTGGTGTTGGGGGAGCTGCAGCGGCGGCGGCGGCGGGCTGCTCCAGTGGCTTGTGTCGTGAGGCCCTGTTAGGCCGAGGCGGGGGCGCGGGCTCGTACTTTTCGACAAAATTCCTCGGGAACAGGCCTTCCTTCTTGGAGCCGCCGTCGTCGGTGTATTCTCCGACGTACCAATCGTCGCCCTCTTCCTCGGTGACGGTGATTATCTGCCCCGCGGGGAAGTTGAGGTCGTCCTCGTGGGGCGACGAGTAGTCGTAGACGGCCTTGACCTTGAAGCTCGGCATCGTGGGCAGCGGGGGGGCGGCGGCAACAGAACGCTCGAACAAGGCCGCCCTGCTCGCAAGAAGGCAATGGCAGGTGCTGTCGCCGCCGAATGCGGGCGGATGCGGGCGTCGACGAGGGAGGCGTGTTTCAGGCGGTGCTGCAGAAGCGGATGGGCATGGAAATTACGTAGGGCTGGGGCGGGCAGCGTCAGCAAAGAGGGCCTGAGCGAGCGCGGGGCGGGCAAAACCGCGCAGAGGGGAGCTCACCGTGTACTGTGTACTGCGGCCGGCCACACAGCGCTGGTGGAGGAGGAATGGCGGAGAGAGGGGGCCTGGACGGGTGTCGGGGGAGAAGGCTTCCTCGTCATGCAACGCCAGCAGTGTGGCACCGCCCGAGTGAACCCTTGAAATACGGCTTGAAAGACGCGGGGCCGCCAAGCGCAGAGCACCCACGCAAAGGCTATACATGTTCCTGGGCACCTTCACAACATTTGAGCACCAGCCTGTCACTGCACGCATCCGCCGCACTCTGTCTTTGCCAGTTAGTACCCAAGCATGCCGCCCAAATCCATCCTCAAGAACTCGGCCGTCTCTACGAATGCGCCGCCTGCCTCCTCCAAGCCCGTGAACCCGCGCCACCTCGAGACGGCCATCCACCATGCCCGCATCCTCGAGCAGCGCAAAGTGGTCGAGAGGCAGGTGCTGGACTCCATCATCACGCTGCTGGACTTCCCCAGCACGGCCGACGCGGACCCCAAGCAGCCCTCGGCCGCCGATGCGCGCCAGTTCCGCGACTTCATGGTGCCCTTCCAGCCCTCGGACTACGACTCACTGATCGAGGAGCGCAACATTGCCGACAAGTGCGGCTATGCGCTGTGTCCCCGCCCGAAGCGGAAGGCGCCATCGACGGCCAGGAAGCAGTTTGTCGACACGGCCAAGGGCGTCGAGATTGTGGACCGCAAGGTGCTGGAGGTGTGGTGCTCCGACGACTGCGCACGACGGGCGCTGTATGTCAAGGTGCAGCTCAACGAGGAGCCGGCGTGGATGCGGCAGGGCGGCGTGGGCGACAAGATCGAGCTCATGGTCGAGAACGCCGATGAGCACCACAAGGCCCTGCCACTCCGGCTCAAGAGGGAAGCCGCGCCCAAGGCTCCTGCCCCCAAAGACGAGGACGACATTGCAGCAGCTTGGGCAGCCCGCGACGATGCGCTCGCGGACCTAGCACTGGAACGAGGCGAGAAGCCCGGCCGTCTGAGCAAGGCGAACAAGGACCTCATGACCGAGAACATCAAGGAGCGCGTTGTGGCAAGCAAGCCCCCGGTGGCTCCCAGTCTGAACGAGGGACAGTCGCATATGGCTATTGAGGGGCATGTTCCAAAAACTGATGCCGCTACTGCAGAGCAAGACGAGGACGAGGACCCTCAGGACTGGGACAAGCACTTGCCGGGTTGAAAACTCGGAGGACATGATCAGCAAACTCAACTCTCGTCACAGAGCGCGCAGGAACTTTGCGACATCCACATGTGCGGCAAGGCAGAGATGCTATGGAAAGAGTCACGACGAGCCACAGCACGTGCGGACTTGAGGTTGACGATTCGGGAAGCTGCGCATGGAGGCAGAGATGTACTCGAATCCGAGGGTAGATTTGACATGACGAGGAGACAGTGTGCTATGGGACTGGAAAATGAAGTCTGCAACGTCTGAAGCGATTTCAGGAGCGGTCAGTAGTGCAGAATAGCTCATGCATAGGTGAAGGCAAAGGACTGGGGACAGTAGTAGCTTCGACGAGCTGTCATGCAGTAGCAGAAACTACCAAGACGGATGAAAGAAGAAACCTTGATGAGTTGCAGCAGTATTCCTGAAGAGTTTGTGAAGGATACGTGAACATTGGAGCCTACATGTGCACCATCAACCCGCGGACATCTCCAGGTAGTTGCATGTGACGAAGCATCCGCCAAGACGCTGCACGTTCAAATGTTGTTCCGCCCGAGCTTCAGATTGTCGCATTGGCATTGAACCCGCCCAACGCGCCGCATCGCCGCATCACCGCCCATTGTCCCTCGTCACTTCAGCCGCCGATTGCGCCCTCCCGCGGCTGTCGCATCGCCATGTCGCTCCGCCGGCAGAGTCTCTCGCCCACGGCCAACCTCCTCCGCAACTCGCGCCTCTTCTCGCTCCCCAATCCGCTGCCCCGGCCATTGGTCACCGAGCCCTACGGCTCCGGCAGCGTCAAGTCGTCCGACTCTGCCACGCTTCCCTATCCCACACATCAGGCTATTGCGACCACACCTAGCTCGCTGGCGCGCGGCGACTGGGGGCTGAAGCGACCGCTGCCCTCCAAGTCGCGGCTGCTGCAATCGAGCAGCCCCGTAGTGAGGGTCAACCAGTGGGACACGATAGAGCACGTCACAGACTTCGACTCGGCCGCCGATCATGTGCGGACACGGCAGAAGTTTGAAGAGCTGGGCATCCCCATGATCAAGGGCCTGGCCGTGTTTGGCACCACCGACATGACGAGTCGCCCGGGCAAGAGTGCTTTCGAGGAGACGGCCGACATCACCGCGTACACGACCGAGGTGGGCATGGACGGCGCAGCCATGTATCTGAGTGCGTTGAAAGAGAAGGTGCGAAGCTCTGTGGCGGGACAGGGCCAAGAGACCGACACGCACGTCCCTCCCAAAGTGCTTGAACATGCCGTCCGGCGCACGAACCAGCGGTGGAAACACGACGGCCCCTGGCTCCCAGGCATGAGTGCTCGCGACTTTACATCCTACCTCTCCAAGACCCTCACCTCACGGCACGCCGAGTTCAACAAATACCTGATCGAATACGTCAAGAACCAAATCTACGACTCGCGCCGCCAGGCTCATAAGGCCTCCAACCCACCCCCCCTCGACGATGCCGAAGCCAAAGCACTGGAAGCCGAATTAGACAAGAAGTGGTCCATCTTCACGCCCTCGGACATCGCCGCCGGCATCCACAACCTGCGCACACAGTGCGCCCAGGACCCGCTCAACTCCAAGCTAGTCCAGAACCTCATTGTTCCGTTCCTGCGCCTGCCGCCCATCAAGCTAAAAGCGACACAATACTCTGCCGACCAGACCGGCGAGGTTGGCGGCTACAAGTTCGACGATGACACCACACCCAACTCAACGCACCCTTCGGCCGGGCTGAGCTACTTGCGCACCAAGGCCTACCTCGCCAACCACCCGATTCTCGGTCCGCAGGCCAAGGATGCGCCCGTAGAGGCCCGCGTCATTCAGTCCAGCGCCACCGCTCGCGTGTCCAACAGCCCGTACGCCGCTCTCGGTGTTGCAGGCTTCGTTGCCAACGACGAGGTGCGGAAAACGGGCGGCTTCCAAAGGACAGGCGCCCACCTCTCCGGCGTCGAAAAGCTCGATCTGGACACTCACGGTGGCGCCAAAGTCAGCGTACAAGCGCCCTTTGCCGCAGTGAGTCCAGACGGCAAGGTGCACATCAAGCTGCTGCGGAGCTACGGTGAGGAGTTGAGGGTCAAGCGGGGGGAGCTCGAGGACCGGCCGCCGGAGCGGGAAGGCGCGGAGCAGAATGCAGCGGAGGACCTGACATTCAACAACACGGGCGAGGGAAAAACCCCGCAGGAACGGGATATGTTGGATATGTTGACTCAGGCAAACCAGGAGAATGCCAAGAAGAGTTAGAGACCTGGGGGTGAGACATGGAATTTATCGCGTGACAATCACTGACAAGAGGTGTATGGATATACGAGTGTAAGCTGTACATATTTGTATAGAAGAGAGGTACCAAGCATGTCTGAAAATAGAATCAGACCGGTTTCAGCACTATTTGAGTCCGTCCCAGGTGTTGGCTCTTCGATGCAAATCGAGGACTTCGAATTCGATTGACAGATGTTGCGCTCGGGTCGACGGGACTTTGCCTAGGTTCCAAAATCTGTGAGGAGATGGGGATCTAAAAATGAGCTGGTCCGCAGATATCCAGATCAGTCACCGTTTCGGATGAACCGAAAGATGTAATCTCTGGAGGATAGGGTTATCCCAATTCCAATTGTCTTGACCTTTACTGATCAGAGCTGCTCAACGTCCATGCGTGGGCATCTCAGACGCAAGAGCTGTGATCAGGCTGAATCGACCACGTCCATTTCCCGTCTCGTGGTATTTGCTCAAGTGGAGTTGACCATAACTGGTCCGGTAGTCTCGGAATCGTCTTTCTACACCGCGTGCACAGGGTGATGTAAGCCCAGTAAAGTTTCCTTGAGTTAATAGACCCGGACGATGGGGGCCAATACCTCTTTGCACTCGGTTTTACGTCATTAATATATGCCTTTCCGTAAGCAGCGAATAAAATGGCGTCTACCATACAATTGCAGAGAAAGCGTCGTAGTGCCTGGGGCGGGTTGTCTGTTTGCTGTAAGATCTTGTAACCCTTCGGAGAATCAAATGTCCTAACAGGGTGCCAACGCTAGGCTTTGCGACTTACCTAGGTACTGCTATCACACCAGTAGAGGTTAGAGAGGGAACAATACCTCATACGAAACGTGTCTGAAATTGTCGTGACGTAGTCTCGATCCAATGCCCTTTTGGTCCAACTGAGCCGCTTGTCATTCATCTGCAAAGAACCTTGGGAATCCTCGTAATCCTCTAAGGTGGTACGTGAATGTCACTGATGTGTCATCGCAGCTAGTTGGTCGAGCTCCGGCCGTCTCCGGAGCCCTATACTCACTCCGGTCCGCGAAGATCAACAAGGTAAGCATTTCCTTTGGACGCGGAGAGCCATATGTAATAACTCCGAGACTGCGCCTTCTAACGGTCCCCCGCGTAATAAACGGGAGGATTGCAGATCATATCCCTGCATATGGTCGGTACTGGACCTTACTCGCTGACCTTGAATCTGAAATACTAGGTTGCTGAACCATGACCACAAGGTACATTGTCTCTAGAGCTTGAGTTGGACCAGCAATTTTCTTTACTCTAGCCCTGACTAGCATGAGAAGGGGCCCTAGGATCCAGTACCTTGCTAGAAAACCCTTGACGGCCAGTAACGTGAGCTACCGACCCAAGAGTCTCGTGTCAGATTCTCCACAGTGTTACGACTACAAAACCTATACCCGGTTGAAATATTGTCCTAGAGATCATTCATGGAATATTTAAACGTCCCGGATTCCGTCATTTTCAGCTTCCATCGCACCATCACTTTCCAATACAATTCAGTCAATTCCAAAGGCGAATATCAACTAGACAAAGCTATCAATCAAGCCCTCAATATGAAGTTCTTCCTTCCCGTCGTTTCCCTCATCCTCACCGTGGCAATGGCAGCCCCTTCTACAAATGCAGAAGTTGGCCTCGAGAATGCAGAGAAGCGATGCCTTGGTGCTGGTGGTAGGTTCTTCTTTCCACTTCCTTAACTTCAGTTCTCTTTCGTCACTAGATCTATGTAAATCCGATTCAAGACTAATGATATTTCGCAACAGCCGTCACCACCAACTTCAACGACTGCTGCAGCGGACAGGGTTATGCAGACAGGGGCTGCGCATGTACTAGGTGCTCTTAGGGGTATCGTAAGGTGTCGGGGCGGTTGCTATCTGCAAGCTCAAGTAATCCCCCATTCAATGGGACGTTTTTTAGACACTAGAGCATGTCCAATAACAACACCAATCTTCAAGTTGGTCTGCATGTGCCGTCCCATTGCGTAAAGTGAACATGATCTGCGCGCAGTTGTTTTTACCATACTTCTGAAAAGCTTCGTCCTACTCGGCTCCGTTCTGTAAACCGCCCATTGACTGCATGCACTCGGCTTCAAACCCTCGCTTAATCCCTAGCCAACCTTACAAGGTGATCTGCTTCTTCCTCCAAAGAAGCGTCGTTGTCGGAATTTGCGCAGCCGCGAAAGCGCAAAGAACGATCATCTGCTTGTTGTACCCCTGCGCCAAGATGGCTCTAAGGTGCACCTGCTCCTCCGGGCTAAACTGTACAAGAGATTCCGGCGATGAGATGGGTACAATAGGCATATTGGACTCGACCATATATGCTGCTAGTCGAGGCTTAGTATACCCGTTGAAAACTGACGTCGCAATCGCCAGTGTAATTGCAGCGCCCAACATGCGGAGTTGAGTCACGCAACCCATGCTGACGGCTAGTCTATGATTAGCCTTGGGTTCTCGAGTCTGGAGTGTTGCGATTTCTCTCTGACATGAATCAATACGTACCTTTATCCCGAAATTCAACAACAAACGGCGCAGCGAGAAGCAGTGTCGATATATTGATTCCACATCCGAATCCCGCAATCACTTGATACCCGTACTCCCTTGCCGGTATCCGCGTCGGGTCTGCAGGCAGTGACGATAGCAGCGCGAAGCCAGTTGTTTGCAACACTGCTGCGAAGAGGGTTACGTAGATGACAGGTACGCGGAACTTTTGGCCGACGAGGATGGATGAGAGGATTGTACCGAGCGGAGCTGCGATGGTAAAGGGAATGGTCTGAATACCGGCTTTGAGGCCGGAAGAATCGTAGATGGTCTGGTATTTTTGCGGAAGTTGGAAGATGGCTACGGACCAGGGGCCTCCAAGGAATACGGCGTTACTAGAGGTTGTGTCAGCGGGTTGTATTTATCTAGGGAATTTGATCGGCTACTCAGAGCTTGTGCAGAGATGTTACAGTGGGTTACCCAGGCCGGGAAAGTGCCTCGAGAGGCCCATAGGCTTTGTGTGAAGACGAAAGAGTTGAAATATTGGGACGAAGGGAAAGACCAGAATCTAAAAATACTACTCACAGAAGCAACGAAACCATAGCCCGATTCTTGAAGAAGCGCCACGGAAGCACCGGTTCTATGGTCGTATCTTTTTGCGAAGTGTACCATTCCCAGATGAGAAGCGCGATCCAGAGGATACCAGAGATCGTGAGGAGTGAAATCACATATGCAGATCGCCACGAGAACCTTTTCCCGGCTTCTTCAAACCCCGCTGCGAGTGACACTGTGGCGAGCAGAAGCAACGTCGTTCCGAGAATATCGATTCTGCTCTTCGCAGCTTTGCTTCGTGCCAGAAATGTAGAAAGGCTTGGCCGGCTTGTGCTAAGTCGGTCATGGTGCGGAAAGCCGGTCGGGAGAGCAAAGAGAGTGATCGCGAGAGCTGGAACCATTGCTGGGACACTGACAGACACTGTCAGAACATGTTTTTGGTTGGAAACGCAACTTGCTTATGAAATTGCATACTTCAATAGGAACACCCAGCGCCATGATGACTTCCCACTGCCACTTATCGCTCCTCCCATGATGGGCCCCGCGCAAAGAGAGATCGCATACACGATACCGATATTAGCCACCAATTTGGCGCGTTTTTCTGGAGGCACCAAATCAGCGCACATGGCTGTGCCGATTGCGAAGCAGCCTGCTCCACCTATGCCTTGGAAGGCTCGAAGTATTATGCTGTTTGCTAGTCAGCATATCGTCGATATAAGCGTGCGAAGAATAATACAGTTGGTTCAATGTTTGCGAGCCTCCACAAGCCGCCGAGAACACCAGAAACACAGACATGGAAGTGGCGAGGATCAACTTGCGGCCGTAAATATCGCTTAATTTTGCAAAAATGACGATGAACCCTTTCTAAGATCAGTTTCGTCTTTGTGACTGCTCGAGAAGACATTGCAGCTTTTGGCTGAATATTGGTAGTACTTACCTGCGTAACCCAGGAGATAGCTACCAATGATCCAACTTACATCTTCGAACCCTCCAAAGTCGTTTGTGATGGCTACTAGGGATGTAGTCACAATCGGAATCTCGAGATTAGCGAGGAACAACGCCAATGAAACCCTATAGTCTTTAGCGTCGTCAATAGTATTGAGCTAGGGTCTTTACGCTACTATAACGAGCCAAAACCGGATACCAGTGAGATAAATGACGTCCGCCATCTGTTCGGGGTTGGGAAAGTCCAAAGGGTGCGGAACGGCGGCATTGGAAGTTGTGGTCTCCTTGATGTAGTTGACGTTGCTTGTGTCACGGCTCTCGTCAGAGTAGACCATTTTCGTATCCTCGGGGTGTACAGATTATCTAGTTTGCCGCAGAAAGGTGTGGAACCGGAGTGTTGTTTAGGGTGAACAGGATCCAATCTGCTCTCGTGCGAGTTCGAGATACTATTTCCCACTCGGGTCAAGTAATCCGTCTAGGCCTGTGCCCTGTGTAGGGTTGTACAGCTGTTTTGAAAAAGCCAAATCACCCGTCGAATATTTCCGGCCTTTCTGGAGCGATTTCGTAGGGAAGACTGCAATATCGGGATTTTGGCTTGCTTATGGCGAGGGCAGCCGTGGTTTATAATTGCCGTTGGGACAATAAGCACTACGATGTAGCTGGACGCCTTGAGAGCATCATGTGTGGGCGAAAAGAGAGCAGGCCTAGGTCTGAGACGGCCTCAAAATGCGAAGAACGATTTGGGACGTTGCGATGAGGCACGGTGAGAGACGGCACGGGTAGCCAATCGGCTGGGGCGGGGCAAGCTTGTACCACTTCGGTAGGCAAAAGGTTCGTGACTTCAACACATGGTGTTTTATGCGTCTATGAGTAATTAGCCTCCTGCTGCTGAGTTGTATAGGGCACACTCCAGAGCTCGACTGCGAGATTATTCGGAGCCTCTCAAGATCCTATAAAAAGAATGTGATAACAGCTTGCGAGAAGTCCTGAGGACAGAATGTGGTACACTCGTTTGAGCGATGGCTGTTTTTCGCGATTTGCGAGATCGTTTGGGACATTTAGTTCATCCACCATTGAAGCTCCTTCCACAGCATAGGCTGCCGCACCATGTATATAAACAGTCAGTATATATCAATGCTGCAGGATCAAGGCTCATCTATTGTGCATCCGTACAAAGCGCATATCTAGAAAAAGAGGAACACGTATGACGTTGTGCTATGCGCGGCTCGAATTCTAGTACCGACGTCAGCCCCCCCAGAGACGTGGCGGAAAGCGACGATGCATGAGAAGTGGCTTTGTAACGAGGAAAGGTGGAGAGCGCCGTGTTGGCGAACTCGTAGGCGCCCCAGGGTGCGAGGAAGCGGTAGGGGTTGATGTCCATGCAGATGCCTAACGTCACTTGGCCGAGAGAACCAAGGGGGCCGGAGAAGAAGCGTGAGGGTCCTTTGGAGGAGATATAACAGCCTGGAAGACATGAAAGAGATAATTAAGCCACCTTGAGCAGGCTAGACAGTGTGAGAAAGAGCTGGACCCACATGTGAAGTTGTCGTTCCGCACGTGTGCCCCCATCCATGTAGGGCACGGAAAGTCCTAGCATGCGCCAACCAACAGTAACGGATTATATATATTCCGACATTAGAAAAGACACAGTAGGAAATGAATGCAGATCGAGCACGCCTTTTTGTAGAAAGCCGAAGCTTGGTGATAACGCCCATCCACTACGAATACCGGAAACAAGGTATCTGAATATAAGCGCCATACACGATACCGCCAAATATGCTGCATGCGTAAATAGCTATAAGATCGAAACCGGACTCCAGAGCCATGTATGCGTTTTCTTTTCGCCTGACTGCCGTTACCCATGATATTAATGCACTACGAGAGGTCCATAGGGTCGTCAGCTGAGGAGCCAGGTCCTGTCGTGACTTGTGGTGGAATAACATTCGGAAAATTGGGGCGACCCAATAGTGATACATTGTGTACATTGTTATAGTGCATCGGCAATCCTGGCTGAGGAAAAGAGGGCGGTGGAAAATAACCCATCGGTGGTGTGGCAGGCGTGACTGGTGTTGCAGGTGTAGCTGACTTGCGTCCCGTATTCTTAGTACGTTGGACACGTTGCGCTCGAGGAGCTGGGAAACAAGCATTCTTGACGCGGGTTTGGAGCTCCGTTGCGACATTGTCGAAAGGTTTGCGATCGTCAGGGGTCTTCCAGCCTAGCTTAGTCTTCATGCATTCAGCGCGCCGGTGACTGATGGTTGACCCCTCTATGCGGATTCCGTTGTTTTCGAACCGCCGGCAGATCTCAGAACGTGCAAGGATGAGTAGCACAATGAGCAGGCTGACATTGTCATTGTCAAGCAAATGCGGTGCATAATCAACGACGTCACACGCAAATTGACGTAGCTTGGTCAGTTCCTCGGTCTCAGTACAGTTGACAAACTTCTCGGCCATGGCAGATGGTCGGACCATCTCTCGACATATGTGGGTGTGGAGGATGTTGGCCGCCGAAGACACGGAAACAGGATAGATGGTATCCCGATCGATCCTGTTAGTAGCAGTAGAGGACACAGTTCCAGGAATATATATGATTTCGATGTCATCGTAAGGACCACGCGGCCCAGGCTTCTCGGGAGGGTAGTTCTTACTGAGATCGATTTGGTGTTGCCGCGCAGCAGCTATGGCATCTCTAGGGGTCTGCAGGCCATGTTGAGCAGCAAGGTCTACGGAGTCCTTGTGCATTTCGAAGCGAGAAAGCTTTCGTTCAACATCGGGGGAACGGATCCATTCGTCAGACCATGGCTCCTCGGCCAGGACCTTGTAGAAGACCCTGGTGAGGGCACGAAGCTTGATGTCCATGTCGGACAAGGAGCGGTCCCCAAAGTACTCCTTGTCAGTGTCGGAGTACGCTGAGTCGATGAATGCTTTCCGATCAGTCTGAGTTAGCGGTCCCGTCCGCGGATTGTCCTTGTAATTTTGGATAATCTGCATGAACTTGGCACGAAAAGTATCATCGAATGATGTAGGCGCTCCAGGGGTTGCTTGAAGATGGTCAGACGCGTCTCTTCGGTCAATGATCATACAGTCTGACTTACATGACGCCGATGCTTGGGGCTGTGAGGCTGGAGAGGCCGAGGCAGCAGCATCCTGGGTGATTGGTGCAGGTGACATCGCGCCAGAACGCGAAATGAACTCCAGGTCCCTGCGCAAGGGAGTGAATCGACCAAACCAGCCTTCAAACGACGGATTGGGTGTAGCTCTAGATGGGAATTGATGTGTCTGGGATGCGGGAGCTCCTTGAAGGTTTTCAGTGTGTAGTGGTCATGTACAGTCGAGGATCGAGGTGCGAGGTAAAACAATTCGTTTATTTCCTTGGCGCCCGCCTTGGCGGTCAACGATCCAGTCACATGACAACGTTGATGCGTTTTCGTACTATGGCACGTGCACTTAGCCTATCGCTCTTGCTGCCAGGACACAGCCACCTTTCCTTGCCTCTCCCCGACATACCTTGCCACGAATGAGGGCATCAGCAGCGGAACTACTCTGCAACACAACCAAGCAGCTCCCAATTGGTCGGTATGAAGGACTCGATATTGATGAAGGGTCATCTTGAGTGTTTCCCCAGCTCCCGAACCGCAGTACAAGAACAACCGTATGGATCACATGCGAAGGAGCTGGTTTTTATTGAGGCATACTCGGTAAGGTTTACACCTACCCACCGCCCTAAAGGCTTTATTAGGCTTTGTTATCCCCTATAGTAATGATCATATAATATATAACAGCGTTCAACGAAGGTGTGCTTAGGATGGTCCCCACAAAGAACCAACTTCTTCGTAGGTCAGTGAAGTCTGCTGCAGCTGCTCATCATCGGATGTTAGAGACGGATATCACTCCGTGAATAGTCTCCTCCTAGCACGAAAGCTTACGTCAAGGGACGGAAATAACTATTCCAATTACGTTCCGAGCCTCAATGACACCGCTAGAGCGCTTCTAACCTTGGAAGTACGATCCAAGTCAGGTCTCCAGAAAGAGCTAGTGACTGTCGGTCAGCAGCCGTAATGTTCCGCCGGTTACGAAAGCCGGAAAGTGTTCATCCAACTGTGGGATGAAGATAGGATATTGAGGTCCACCCTATGCCACACAACACTGTCTGCACAAACAAGCGTCATGATATCACTTCGAGGTCCGCCCGGTTCTGTTGGAATGACCTATTCTATATGAGCATCCATTCAGGCCTGCCAGAGACACGAAGAAGAGCGCACACATTTGGTTTTTCAAAGATCCTTCAACCGCAGAGACAATCTCTTGGTGACACACTATACAGTTCATTTATGCTCTCACTTTTTTCTTCACCCGTACTATCGTTGTGCTCTGGAATCGAGTATGGAGGAAGGGAAGATTGATTCTTGACGGCCAAGGGTGCGTTGTCACATGATGATACCCCCGAATCATTTTTCTTTCAATCTGATGGCGCAGACTCTGAGACGCAAGAATGGCGGCAGCTGGACGATGCTCCAGCTGCGGAATATGTTCCAAACGCGCGATCCTCGAGCTTGAAGACCGCAAAAGCAAAGTCAAGGAACTCATCAAAGTCAAGAACGGTACAGAAGATGGTAAGGGTACGTGCCTATGATTTGGCAAAGGTCCTTACGAAGTCAAATTTGCTCTACATGACCTACATGCCACCATCTTACCTGGACTGACCGAAGTGCGCCATCCTATCGAGGCTGGATATGACTTCTGTCGGTACCTCGGCGAGGCAATAGGAATCGCTAATCTCAGTGGAGGACGGAAGGACAGAGTCCACATTGAACTCGCCTGCTGTTTGAGATACACAGAAGTACCACAGATTGAACCGAAACCCCCTTTCAGAAGGAAGACACTAATTGATATCACAGAGAGGAATGCTAGATGGAAGAAGCATAGTGTAATAAGGGGGTTCCTGGGACTAGGACAGCCAGACACGGCTCTCGTGTTCGAAGTGTATTCAGGGCAAGAAAGTCAAAGATGAGGACGAATAAAAAGTCTTTACTGACTTCTTGTAAAGGCAGTTGCTACAATTTGCTCTAACGTAACCGGCAAGCGAGTCGCGCAGGCAAGCGAGTCGCGCACCCATCCAATTTTCGCCACGCGTTATCCTTAAACTACAATGCCTCAACCATCTACTACTCAATTGCTCTATAACAAAGCAGATATTATCCTTGCTATATTAGCTATTAATTCTACTTAAATTTGAAGTAGCCGACGTGCTGTAGCCGCATTTAATATCCCCGAAAGCACGCTACGCGACTGACGTGCTGGAAAGCCTTCCTAACGCGATTGCAAGCTAAATTTAAAGAAGCTTACTAAGCTAGAAGAGGAGGTGATTACTAGGTATATACTTAACCTAGATTTAC
>MU004507.1:0-57620 GCA_010405375.1 Lophiostoma macrostomum CBS 122681
AGCCTCTAGAGGCGCTCTGCAGGCTTAGGAAGGTTAATTGCTTGCTACAGCGGTAGAAAGGGAGGCCTAGGAGGTAGAGCAGGCAGGGCAGCCAGGTCGACAACAAGCACTACTAACATGTAGCAAGTGCTATAAACAAGGCTATAAGAGGACTTAATATACTACTAGATAGCGCGCATCCTATAAATTAATTCCTATTATCTTCTATTGCATGGTTGTTGAGCTATCCTATTGCAGAGTGTCGCGATCTTGGTGGGGTGGCCCACTGACTGATCTGACCCACTGACCGATCCAACACGTTACAGGCAGCACGTTTGTCATGGCGGAAAGCCAAGCTGGAGTCCTTGGATTGTTTAATGCTTTGGCGACTAGATGAGGTGATTGTTGGTGATGGCTAATAAATGCCTCAGGTGAGGTCCTCCAGCTGAGCACGTGCTGGAGAGCCATATTGCCATGGGCTGGTCCAAGACTCATATGTGTAGTTTGAAGCTACACTAGGAATGACACATGGGTGTCAATGGACTGCTTTCAATGCGCAGGCCATTGGCGCTCCAGACTGACTCGAAAATTCAATTCCTGCTGGATATCCAACTTGTCTTGGGAAGAATGCGCGTTACGGTAAAACTGGGATTTGCTTGACCCAGTCTCCCACAGGCCACCCGTTACTCTGGAACGCGTTGATGGTTTTGGTTCGAAAGTACGCTGCCTGTGCTATAATCTCAGAAACATTGAAGTCGCGTAGCACCCCGCCGGGTCTGCAGTACTGCTGGAAAATACGCTCAAACACTTTGGGACCTAGGTAACTATGAGATGGTTGGAAGTCCACGACACTTTATATAGCTCACCTCTGTGTTGCTGAAGTCCCTCGATCAACGCCTTGTGCTGCGCGTCCGACCAGTTGTCTATTTCAGACAGTGAAGCGCGATGCGCAAATGGCATCTGACGATTCCGAAAGATGGGTTCTCGTTCGAATCTCACTCCGTTTGCATCACGCTCCTCCATGTCCTCAACCTTCCGGAATTGCAGGTGGCGGCGTCTTCTCTGATCAAGGCTCGACTCACATTCGAGACGACATACATGGAGTAAATGCCAAGTATTGCGCCTTTGCGCTGCCGACCTCTCTTTCTCTTCCTTCTGTATATCCTCCTCTTCCCGCTGTCGCCGCCTAGCCGCAGCTTCCTCACGAAATTTATTGACCTTCTCTTCCTGCTCAGCCTGCTTTAATTCGAGTGCGAACTTCCTTTCTACCTCTCGGAGGGGTGTGATGAAGTTCTGTGCGACTTCTTTGATCACAGGGTCGCCTCTGTAACGCTGCCCGATTGTGACATGCCAGCTGGCGATCTTGTCCTTGAGAGCAAGCATACTCCGCATCAGAGGATGCAGAATGCGGAGGGGAGCTACAGACGATATAGAGTGCTCAAAGTTCTCCTTCGTCCAAGTGTGGGTAGCCTCGAGAAGCCGAGCAAGACGTGCAAACAGATGACCAAAAGCGTCGGCTTTGAAAGCTTTTTGATCGCCAGGGTCGTCGTAGTCTGAGATAGTCTTCAACAGGCTTCTTATAGTCTTCACCGTTTCTGTGACTTCCTGCAAAGTTGAAGACGTATCGAATATGAGCTCACTAGCTTTCGTACAGGCATCTTCTATTCTTTTCGCATCTGCCGTTCGGCACCTGCCCTCGCGACGGCCGATCTCAGCGAACCAAAAGATGCGGTTCAGGTCAGGATCCCCGGTCTTTTCTAAAGGTCCCTCATCCTCGCCTTTCTCAGTCTCTGCATCCTCGCCGGCTTCTTCTTCCCCATCCTTGTCACTCTCTGCATCCTCGTCAGCTTCTTCGTTGTCTCCGTCACTCTTTCTAGCCTCGTCAGCTTGCTCTTCCACTTGGCGTCCATCAGCAACGCCCGCCTCGGTGTGAGTTGCTTCGATATCTTCTGCAATATCTTCTTGCACTCCGTTCTCTAGAGGAGGAGTTTCTTCTATTGTGGGGTGCACATTCTCTGCCGGCTTCACGACATCTGCGACACCTTTAGTCGTCGACCTCTGTGACGCAGTCGCGCGAGTTTTTCCGGAAGCTTGACTTGACTCTGGAGCTGAGCGGAGTGTTTTGATCTTGGCTTTCCTCCCTCTACTCAACGTGCTCCGTACCGGAGCTTGTACCGATCCAGTGGGGACCGGCTCCTTTTGACGGGCAGCAGCGGTTGCTGCACTTCCGGCTCCTACTTCTTCAGAGTCGTCCGAGCCATGAAACTCAAATATGTCTCCTACTTTCGATGCATCCTCATTCTTAGAGGAGACATGGCTCTTCTGTGTTTTAGACACTTTGTTCAGGTGTGACGTAGGGTCCTTCTGAATTTTCGTCCTGTTCGACACCTTCGCAGCTGGAATAATTACCTGCGGGTGTACTCTCTTGCTCTGTGCTCGTGTCTGCCGCTTGTCCGCCGTAGGACTTCTTCCCTCCGTAGCTGTGGGTCTTCGGGAACTGTCCTTCCTTGGTGATTTCCTCGGTCTCTCTGGCTCAGCTGGTTGGTCAGGCGATACTCGCTTTGTGTTACGAGGAGAATGCGTCTTGACTTCCGGTATCTCTTCCCGAGCCTCATCTGCAATCTCAGCTCCTAGACCTGCTATCCGCTTGCTCCTGCGTCCCGGAGAGTCGTTCGATTGCTCGATAACGGGAGGCTCTTGCATGGCATTATCCGCCGAAGTTGGCTTCAAGAAATTGGGCCATTCTTTATGACCAGCCTCGGCTTGTGACTCCTCCTCCCGGGGAGGTGGCGACGAGGGAAAAGTATCAGATGTAGCTTTGGGTTGTCTCGCCTTTGCAGGCCGTCCTCGCTTCTTGACGGGCGGTGCCGTAGGAGCTGCTTTGGGGTCTTGCTTTTGTGGCGAAACAGACATAGCATAGACGTCGCGCCTTCTTCTGTTCTTCTCAGCAGCTATCTTCGCCAAGTTTGCAGTCATAAAGTTTGGTCGTTTCAGTTTCCCGGCCTTGGCTTTGCCATTGCCTATTCCTCCAGGGCTGCTAAGCGCCAGTGTTCGTGAGCTTTCGGTGACTGGCGACGACTGGGGAGCATGACGAGCTGCACCTCGCTTCCCTACCCGCGCAGCATTCAGCAGTCCCGCGCTTTCGACCGCCGAAGTCTGGTATGGTTGCGCCGAGGGCGTCGCTTCGAGTTCGGCGAGCAGCTGGAGGTCCGCCGAGTCGTTGTCCGAGGCATTGAGGTCGTATGTGGAGTTCATGATTACAAGCTACAACAAGCAGGTATGAGTTCGCGTACTAGATAGATGAGGGCAGCGATGGCACGCGATGGAACAGACGTCGCGAGTCTGCCCAACACCTGCCGCATGAAGCTGCCAATGGCGGTGAATACTTACCACCTGAACATGACCCTAGATCGCGATAGCATAGCCGACGGGAAGTGGGCTATCGGCACATATTTGTGGAGTCGTGATGTAGTGAACGAAGGTGGGGACATGCGGAAATGCAGGAGGCTGGACGAGAGGTCCAAACGCGTGGTCACGCACTCACGAGTCTCGCTACCGGCGGGCCCTCCCGGACCTATGTGAGCCAAGACCCTACCTTTCATTGTTCAAGCTCTACCAGACCCTGCCCTGTGGCGTGCCCCTCTATCACATAACCACACGCCATGGACGCTTCGAAGCCGTCATCGTACGCTCTTCAGCCTCTGCCAGTAACGTCGGGTCACAGATTCCTCGTTCCTACCAAGCGAATCCACGATGGCGACGACGTGACCTTCTTTCTGTCCAGCAGAGCATATACAGACATCATGACGTTCATTTTCCAATTGAATGCTGCCATGATCCCGCGAAAACGGGAGGAGGGCTCGATCAAAGAGTGGCAGCTGCAAGATCCGGAGGTTCACCACCCTAGAGTAGTCCAAGATGTGGCAAAGCTGTTGGAGTCACTGAATGCCATCATCGACGAAGTCCCGCCAGATCCAGGTCCGAGGCGTTTCGGCAATATCAGCTTCCGGAAATGGTATGAGATGGTCCAAGAGCGGATCTCGGGGCTTTTAGATCGCCACCTCCCACCTGAAATCTCAAAGCTTGGCTCTGGTGAAGAGGTACCTGCCAAGGCAGAACTCGTGGCTTACCTTGTTGGTAGCTTCGGGAGCTCACAGCGCCTCGACTATGGAACAGGACACGAGCTGAGCTTCCTCGCATTCCTTGGTTGTCTTTGGAAGCTTGGAGCATTCCCCGAGACCGAGGACGGTAATCAAGAGCGGGGGATAGTATTGGGCATCATCGAGCCGTATGTGCTCTTCCCTTACTCTTTGACATGCATTGACAGCCGTTAAGCTATCTCCAGCTCATTCGACGTCTGATCCTGACATACACCCTAGAGCCTGCAGGGTCTCACGGAGTATGGGGCTTAGACGACCACTCGTTCCTTCCTTACGTCTTCGGATCTGCACAGTTTGCGCCCGCCATTGCATCGCCGTCTGATATAGTCATGGAAGGGTCGTGTCCAAATGCGCCCGACCCGGCAGATGTTGCCAAAGCGAGCGCGGTCGAGCGGGAGCGGCAGCGAAACATGTACTTCAGCGCGATTGGATTCATCTACGACGTCAAAAAGGGTCCGTTCTGGGAGCACAGCCACGTCCTATTCGACATATCCGGTGTCAAGGCAGGGTGGGCGAAAATCAATAAGGTGAGTGCATATCTGGCCCCAATCCAATCAAGGCTTGCATGGAGAGTAACTTGTGGCAGGGGATGCTCAAAATGTATAACGCGGAGGTCCTGTCCAAGTTTCCCGTCGTGCAACACTTCCCATTTGGGTCGCTATTTGTGTGGGAAAAAGACCCGGCTGCGGCAGAGGTCGCTAAAAGTGTCCATACTAGCAGTCAGCCTTCCAAAGCAACGATGCCTTCTGTAAGAGTTCAACCGCCATTGCGAGATCCCTTGGGAGAGCAAGGCACGCGTGCTCCGTGGGCAGGAGGAAGCATGGGCGGCATGCCACCAGCAAGCGGGACTGCTGCCCCTTGGGCCTCACGTAGTTCCTCAACAGCAGCGACATCAGTACCTAACGGCCCTAATCAGCCCACGAGAGCACCATGGGCATCGACGGCACCCTTACCGCCCCGTGCCGGAGGTGCGACGACTGCGCCAGCCCCACAAGCAGGAACCACGTCGGTGCAGAGTGCGGTCCCAAGCACTCGGGCGCCATGGGCGGACAGGAGGCCCCCGACGTAGATTGGTGAGAGAAGCTGGCCTTCTCCGGTCGCCTACAGTAAGATTTACGATTCGTGATGACGACAACGAGCCGTTGATATCGAATGAGGCGGAGCAACGCGCGCGATTAGTGGTTTGCATGGTTGGCCAGCAACACGGACGCTTGATAGAGACGAAGCATTCGGTGGTGCTCAGGGTTGTACAAAGCAATCCAAGAGATCTTCCGTTGATGGGCGCACAAGGCAGTGCTCGTGCTCTGTCTCGCTGTGAAGTGGAAAACGATTGAGCGATCTGAAACACAGTCGAGTCTCAAAGGAGAGGTCTCGAATCTGCACGGTCCGCTATTTTTGGCTGTAGCGTTGATTGGTCGTTTGGGGCTAGGATTCAAGCGACGACGTGCGACCTGCAAACGTTCCCAGTACAAGACACCACACGCTCCTTCATCAACTCGAATCTACACGCCCTCTTGTCTCTTTTGTGTCATTTGTAGGCGACTCATCGTTGTCTCTAACGAGAAAGTGCCAGCTGACTCTTCTCAGTCTTTTGCCAAAGTTATAGAAGCTTGCCCATCATGCCTGGTGTCCGTAAGTTGCCCGCCCTCGAGACCCGTATTCACTTTCACTACTTGCCGAAGTTGCTACAAGCGACGCTCCTCCTACATTCTGTGCAGATAGTCAAGCTCCAAATCCACACTGCTGCTGCACGACTCCACAAACCCCACACTTGCCCGTGCCGCCTGCTCCGCGCACGTCTATCACACTACCCAAGTACCGCTCAGCGCAAGCTCTCTGACACATCTCAATGCCAGCTCCCGACGCGGTCGACCAAATGAAGAGGGCCTTCAAGGGGCTCTTCAAGAAGAAGGACAAGACCAAGAAGACCGAGGCCACGCCCACCGCTACTACCACCGAGGCGTCTGCCTCCGCTGACACCAAACCGACTGAGACCTCTCCCCCGCCTCCAGCGCCCGCTACCGCCCCAGCCACCGAAACCAAGACCAAGACGACTCCCACTACCACTGAGGGTACGGCTCCGGCTGCCCCAGCTCCAGCCGAGTCCAACACCAAGAAAGAGGTGGCTGCCCTTGCCGAGGTGAAACAGGCAACTTCAAGTAGGTCCACATCTCGTTCAAAACCACAAACCACTGGTGGATCACCACCAAAGCGGCCCAATCCCATCTGGAAAGATGAGGAATCCAGGGACGCTTGGAGCGGTTCGCGCTGGAGGATGCGGGCCGACAAGGATGACGACTGGCCGGGACGCTTGTAAAGGCCTCCCAAAGCTCGACTCCACCGAGCTTCAGTCGCTCTTGGCGCGCTCCAATACTCTCTCACGATCGCTACGACGCCACGACTATCATGACACTGCGATCACTCATCGCTTAGATTTCTTTTTGGCTTTCCTCGATACCCATTTCCGGATGTTCTCAGCACAACTTGCCCATTTTATTCCACGTTTTCTCCTCTCGTTCCTCCCCTTCGTCCCATACCACTCCACTATTTGGACTCAACGAGCTTCTGCTTCTACACTGCAACCACTGACTTGTTATTCCCCAGCTCCAGAACCTGCCGGCGCTGTAGCCCCAGCTCCAGCCACCGCTGTCGCTTCCCAGACAGATACCACCGCAAGCCCCACCGTTAAACCCTCCGCTTCTGCCCCTGCTGCTTCAGAAGAGCCGCCCGCCATTCCGACCATAAAAGCTGCCCCTGGCATGAGTGCTACGAGTGGGCCGTTGGACGACAACCTTGACTTCAGCGCGGACGCAAAGGAGCAGCCTGCCGTTGTTCCAGATGCTGCGCCTACTGAAAAGGCCGTTGCTCCTGCCGAAGCCACCGATGCTGCCCCTGCGGAGAAGAAATAGGTTGGCATCTTGACAAGCCGCCAACATCGATGCTCATTACCGTGGACAATCTTTTTCGTCGATTTTGAATTCGTTTGGGTGTGTGCAAATCTGAAAATCAAATGTGGTGGCATTTCGGAGGGAAACTTCGGTCTATATCGTGCGACTATCCTGGGGAGCTTGTGCAAGATAGTATCCTTGCCGGCTAAGCGTCTCTTTCTCTTAATTCTATACCCCCTTACTGTGTACTTTCAGCGAGCGACGGAGTGGTCTCTTTCTATCCGCTCATATCAATGCGAGAATTTCTCATTGCTTTCTCCCCCTTTGCTCGATGAATTTATACCTGATGACGCTAGTACTAAAAGGCCTTAGTGCGGGGATGCGACTCACGTCAAGATTCCCCGCCACACTGTACAATGAACCTTGGAACTAATCGTGAATGAACCCTGGATCAAGAACGTACGCTGTCAATAAACTACATATAAGGGTCTTGCCTGGCCTTGCACTGTCCCTTTTCACCGAACAAGACTTCGACAGCCCACACAAAACTCGAAATTACAACGACAATAAAAATGCCAGGTCATCAGCGAGCCAAGAATGTCGCCTACGACGACGACGATTTTTACAGCGGGGACGACTACTACGAGGATGAAGAAGGAGGCCAGAATGGTACGTTGCACAGGCAGTATGTGGAGGCTGTGGCTAACGAAGCAATAGAACTCTCACCCGAAGATCAAGGTATGTCAACGAGGTCGCGACTTCAGCGTAACAGCTTTCGAGAGACGTGTGCATTGGCTGACCAAATCACAGAACAGATGCGACTCGGCACAATCAAGGTCAAAGAAGCGCTAGATTCAACTATAAGCGTCACGGACAAGCAAATAGAAGAAGCGCTCTGGAATTACTACTACAACATTGGCAAATCAGTGACCTATCTGAAAAGTACGCCTACGCCTCTAGTGTTCAAATTAAAATCACTGACACTATCGTAGACACCTTTGGACCCAAGCAGAAGTCTATTACAGAACCACAGAAGACTAAGACAACCACGCGCTTTGACCAAGCAGCAAGCGCTGCGTCATCGACTGTCACAGGTAAGCTAACTACTCCTTTCCCCAGCAAAAGTGCATGCACCGCACCAGAAATGCCATCGCCTCTGTATGCATACGAACAAATGGCCACTGCAACCTTCTCGAGAACAAGCGCGTCTAAAGGCTGCGCAGACTATCCTGTCCCACTTCCCGCTTTTGCACCGCTAGACTATGAAAGTATCACTGCAACGGACTTCTTCTTCGACGTACCGTGGGGTAATGTCCCACAGGAACGGCTAGGGACTATCTCTATCCAGCCACTGCTTCCTCGCGGTCGCTTGCTCGGCGGTTCATCGAGGCCTTCCAAACTAGCCGCTCTTGCGGCGGCGAGGAAACGAAAGCAGGAAGAGGCGAAGATTGCATCTGCGCAGCCCGCACTTTCGGAGGCAAAGAGCGAAACAGACAAGGCCGTCTCGCTGCTTGACAGACTGAATGTCAAGGAGAATGATGCCGCCCCTACACACTCGAGTGATGGAGGCGAGGCAATACGTCGTGAATCGGTGGCGAAGAGATATCCACTCAAGAAGCGAGCGCCCTCTCCAGAAGTCGTGGAAACCAAGGTCGACGAGGATGAATCTGCGGGTGAACAGATACCTCTCCCTGAGTTCCCAGATATTCGTACAGGTCCTTCCACGTTTGCATCTACTCTCTGTGGAAGGGGTGGTGCATCTGCAGATCTGGACTCCGGCTTCGCATCTATCTCTCCATTTCCAAACTCGACAGGACTTCTGCAAGCCTTCAAAGGGCCGAGTCCCGACGATATTGTTCTTAACGCACAGGCCAAAGGTGCGGTGCATGGCTAACTGTATGCGCCGTAAGTTACCAAATCTAAACGTAATCTAGGAACGAAACCAAAATCAACACAGCCCAAAAAGACCAAAGGAGACAAGTTGGCTGCCTCCATGGAGAAGATGGCTGTTGAGGAGACACCAAAAGTGAAGAGTAAAAACCTGGATGTAATCAAGGAATTCGAGCAGAGCGGCATGAAGCCGATGGCCAACTTTGTTGTAATAGGTAAGAATAGCATCATGTATCTACCATCTTTCGCATGCTAATATACACAGGCCACGTCGACCACGGCAAAAGCACACTCATGGGCCGCCTCCTCTTCGACCTCAAAGTAGTCGACCAACGCTCCGTCGACAAGCTCCGCAAAGAAGCCGAAACAATCGGCAAATCCTCCTTCGCCTTCGCCTGGGTCATGGACCAAACCTCGGAAGAGCGCTCCCGCGGCGTCACCGTGGACATCGCAACCAACTACTTCGAAACATCCAAAACGCGCTTCACCATCCTCGATGCGCCAGGCCACCAAGACTTCATCCCAAACATGATCGCCGGTGCCTCACAAGCCGATTTCGCCGTCCTCGTCATCGACGCCAGCACGAACAGCTTCGAAGCCGGGCTCAAGGGCCAAACCAAGGAGCACGCCCTGCTCGTCCGCAGCATGGGCGTCCAACGGCTCATCGTGGCCGTCAACAAAATGGACACAGTCGCGTGGTCACAGTCCCGCTTCAACGAAATCTCCACGCAAATGACCACCTTCCTAACCGCCGCCTCCTTCTCCCTAAAATCGCTGACCTTCATTCCCGTCGCCGGCCTCACGGGCGACAACGTAACGACCCCCGTGCAGAACCCCAACGCAGCATGGTACGCCGGCGGCGAAACGCTCATCGACGCGCTCGACGCCTCCGAGCCCGCAAAACGCAACATCGAAAAGCCGCTGCGCTTGACAATCTCCGACGTCTTCCGCGGCGGCATCACGAACCCCGTCTCCATATCCGGGCGTCTCGACTCTGGCAGCTTGCAGATAGGGGACAGCGTCTTGTGCATGCCGGCCAACGAGTCCGCCGTCATAAAAGGTCTGGAAGTGGAGAACGAGCCCGTAGATTGGGTAGTCGCGGGTCAGATCGCTACGCTGCACTTATCAGATATCGATCCCGTACACTTGCGGCTGGGCGATATTGTGTGCGATGCGAAGAAGCCGGTGAAGCTGGTTAAAGAGTTTACGGCGAAGATTTTGGCGTTTGAACATGTGATGCCGATGGGCGTTGATGTGTTCCGCGGCAGGCTGCAGGCGGAGGGGAAAGTTAAGACGTTGCTGGCGGTGCTGAATAAGGGGAGTGGGGAGGTCGTTAAGAAGAAGCCGAGGATCGTGAAGCCGAGTGAGGTGGCGAGGGTCTGTGTGCAGTTGGAGAGGGAGTTGCCGTTGGAGGTTGGGACGAGGGTTGTTTTGCGGGAGGGGGGCGCGACGGTGGCGGCGGGGTTGTTGGAGGGCTAGGTGGGATGTATGAGATGAGTGGGTAGGGTCATGGGAAGAGTGGTTTGGGAAAGGGAAGGAGACGGAGGTCGAGAAGGTGGTATTACAAATTCAATGCTCTATATCAAAAGCCCAGTCTACAACGCCTTTGCCATGCTATGCTATGCAGATGCAAGTTCAAATCCCAGGGTATCACAAAACAAGTACAACCCGAATCCCATCCCCTAAAATACATCGTCCATAATCACATCCCCCGTCGGAACCATGGCCGCATCTGCCGCCCTCCTCGTCCCGATCTCGCCATCCCCACTAACATGTTCCAATCTCTCCTTCTCTGCAACCTCATCACCTATAAACACCCCCAGCCCGCTAAACGCATCGAACATGGCGCAGCCATACCAATCCGCAATGTCCCAGCCACCCCCGATATTCTCTGGATCGACTTTGGGCTTCGCCAACCACTCGACGGTGTAGTCTGGTTGGAGCGTGTAGTACTGGAAGGCGAAATCATATCCGCCGTACGGATCAAAGGGCTTTGCCTTCGGGGGTCCAGTGTATGCTTTCAGCCCCGCAAAGGAGAAACCCGTGTCCGGTTTCTTCGCTGCGTCCGTTCTCCCTGCGCCGGCCTCGTGCGCCGCGGGCTCGGGCGTGCCATTCGAACTGTCCGTCTTCGCTGTCGTCTTCGTCTTCGCATTTCCAGCCGTCTGCACCTTACGCTGCAAATTCCCCTTCTTAAGCACCACATGCGCCGACTCGCTGGGCGCCGACGGATCGCCCTGCAGCGCAGACGGCCGATTGACCGACGAATGGCGCTCAGCGCGCTGCGCGTCTTCCCAGAGCTTGAGCCGCTTATTCGTGGCGTCGACGTCGACGCCTAGAATCAGGTTCCACGTCGTCTCCTCGACCGTCTCCAGGTAGTCGTTGTACGCCTTCAAGCCGGTGAAGTCGGACTCCTGCTTGTTCAGGATGCTGGCGACGCGCCGGCGTATGTCGACTTCGCGCTCGACTTTCAGGTCCTCGAAGGTCTGCTTGCGGAAGCGCGGTTTGCGCAGCGTGTACTTGCAGCCGGCGATGGGGCACGGCGCGGGGCCGTGCGAGAAGATGCGGTCGACGCACGATTCGCACATTTTGTGGTAGCATTCTGGGTTTACGAGGAACTTCATGTTGGGGTTTAGGTAGCGCGACGATTTGCAGACGGGGCAAATGTCTGAGGGGGGCTTGTCAGCGCGGGACATGGAGGGTTTGGAGCGTGAGGTGGAGGTGGAGGTGGAGATGGGAGTTTGCGGTTTGGAGAGGGACAGGGTGTACAGAGTCTTGGAGAGGGGGGATGTACCGCCGTCTTTGGAGGCAGCCGCTCCGGGGCGGGAGCTGGGCTTCGACATGGTGGTGGGCCAAGGGTGGTGAGGACGGTGAGGACGGGGAGTGGTAGCGCGCGTGGAGAGCTTGGGGTTGGCGATGGAGCTTTGAAGTTGAGATGGCAAGAGGATGACTAATGTTCCAGCAACTGGGTTTGCGAACAGCACTTTCCAGTCAAAGAAACCGAAGGATCTGTTTCTATATTCAGAGTAAGTATATCGTGCTTCCGGAGACTACTGTAGGTATCCCGTGCGGTAAGTTTGTTCTCACTTGCACGGTTGCGCGTGAACCCGCTTTGAGACTAGCAGTGCCAAGATTTCGTCCGAGATCCACATCTGCAACGTCCCGCACTTGCCTGATTCCATCTTTTCTCTCCAACGCCACGCTTCACGCAACTGCAAGCAATGTCGACCGCCGGCGCAGACCCCATGGAAGACCTCGAGCGCCGCTGCTTGCAGCTCGAAGAGAGTACATCGAAGCTGCGAGAAGCGCTGAAGCAGTGGAAGATGTGGGAGTGGGAATACGAGAGCCTCAAAGAAGAGATCTCGGCCGCCCAGGACCCCTCCGCCTCCCAGATACTCGAGATAGGCCACGATCTCGGCGGGAAGCTGGTCACCGAGAAGGAAGTACAGGAGCTGCTCGGGAAAGACGGCCAGCCCAAACGCACTGCTAACCAGGTCGTTGACATGATCTCGAGACGCGTTGACTATGTCCAGCAGAACATCACCTCGGTCGAGAAACAGCTCGGTGTCGCAGAGAAGAAGCTCGCCGGAGCGGACATTCTGCTGCAACCCGACCTCGAGAATGAAGAGGGCTTGCCGTTGATGGACATACAGGAAGAGCTGGATGAAGACGGGAACGTAATCTCGGGTGAGGTCTTCCAGCCTGGAAAGGCTGCACCGGACATTGTGGAAGCGCTGCGGAAGAGTGGAGTTAAGGCGACTGAACTTTGCAAGTCAATGACTAAAGAGGAAGCAGTTCCTTCATCTGCATCTACACACGAGGAAATTCCGAAGGCAATCCCTGTGGACCCGACATCCTCGAAGACCAAACCTGCGCCTGAAAAATCTGCATCAGCACCGCCAAGGAAGTCAGTTTCGTTTGCCGAGGACACGAAACCGGAGTCTCAGCCCAAGAAGTCCTCAGGTCGAGAGGCTCTCGAGACTAACGGCTATAACGAGGATCTGGCATCTTTCAACTTCACAGAAGGGACAAAGGTCATCGAGCTCGACGAGGATGAGAACGAGATTGCCTCGTATCCAATCATTCCTGAAGGTGAATCGGAAGAAGACGCTGCGTTGCGGAGACAAATGTTGCAGTATGGCTTGTCCGAGGTTGGTCAAGTCGTCGCTGAAATTGACCTTGACGGCCGCGATGATGACTACTCGGATGGAGACGAGGACTACAATGACAACTATGACAGCGAGATGAGTGAAGACGAGGACAAGTATGGTCGAAGCACCCGGCCCGGCGTCTCCGAAGAATACCGAAAGCAGATGCTTGAACTCGAGGAGAAGTTGAATGCTCGAATGCTAGAGAACATAGGCCCTCAGGCCGACGTCAACCCGTTATCCGAACATGCGGATGATGTTCGTACTCTGAGAATCCGCAAAGATGATGACTTCGAGGCATTGAGGGAGGTTCCATCGGAGGGCTCGAAGTCTGCAAAGAAAGGCGTAAGATTCGCAGATGAACTAGACGTTTCTCCTGCTCCGCAGACCATCAACGAGAACATATCCACCGCCCAGTCTAAAGTCACTTCCACCCCAACAATGTCCGATATTGTCGTCGAACGAGCTCCATCGTCAGGTCAACCGCCAACTGCAGCCCCCTTGAAACCTGCCAAAGTATCTCGGTTCAAGAGCTCTCGGACATCGTCAGTACAGCCCGCTCCAGTTGTCCTGCCCTCACCTCCAGTTCCCGAACAGATGGTTCCAGAAGGTCCGAAAGGCCGAACACTTGCGAGTACAATCGTAGAGCACGACGTTCTACCAGCCAAATCTCAAGCGCCTGACGAGTTCGACCCTGCCGTCATCAACCGCGAAGTGCAGGTGGAATACCACAAGCTGCGAAACAAGATGATCCAGCAACAGGGCGGTTTCAAGCCCACCGAAGAAGACCTCGACAACCCACTGATGGAGGAAAAGGACGGCAAGCCCAGAAAAGTAAGTAGATTCCGGGCTGCACGATTGAAGCCCGAAGGTTTGTAGCATCTACTTTTGAAATCAACTTTTGACCTTCTGTCGCCGTCCTCCGGTTGTCCCTCACCCTCAGAAATATCACAAGGCTATCGTTGGGCCTGCTATCGACGATGCGACTGGAACAATTTATGCCCGTGGGAGATACCAAGTTCATGTATCTACGCCCACATTTTGTACGTTCCGAGATTGAAACCCAGCAGGGCACTCTGACGTGGAAAGCTTGGCAATTCTGTGCTTTTCGCGATTGATTATCGCTCTGTACATATAAATACATGTACCGTATTCTATCAATCAAAAATGTGTGTTATTGCATGATGCTGGGAGCAGTGCAAAACTCTGACGTGACTTAGAACCTTCAAGAAACTGACATTGGTCTGGTTATCGATAAGGCCAGAGAATCCCGAGGTTCCTCCGGCGGGTCGCACATTTTCACGAGTGCTGCATGACGACGGTGAGGGAATAAGGTGACCTACAAGATTTATGCTGCCGTTCAATTTCCGACTTCTTACCTAAGGCCTTCTCATCCGGCTCCATGCGTTCCCCACATCCGCCATGGACGACTCAGAGCCCGAGGGAAAGCCCGCGGTGAGACCATACCTAACATACTTGAGACTGGCACTTGGTCCCTATGCCGTGCACTTTGCAAATACCGAGCACTTTGCAAATACCGGTACCTCATACATCTTGCCCCACACGTTGCGGAACCTGCAAGATGTGTGCGTCAAGACGCTAGAAGATACCCGCCGCAACATTGAGCTTCGGTACGTGCCCTGCCAACCTGTAGAGTTGCGCATCTGAGTGCTGACTTGTAAAGGCAAGAACTCGGCCTGGCCTATGAGTTTTGGGACGATCTCGCCGCGGTCGTGAAAGCGTCCATCCCTTCGCTCGAACGACGGTCCTTCGCCGCGCCGGACCCTGCGACACCGGAGTATGAGGGCTTGTCGGGGCCGCTCATTGCTTCGCATAACATCGAACTACTGAAGGACCTGGAGCGGTTGAACCAGCTGGTCGCCATCGCTCGAAATGTGCTCACCGTTGGAGAGAAGGTCCAGAACCTCGCAGCCGACAGGCTGTTCGACAAGGATATATTCACGCTAATCAATGTATGCGTCCGGGTGACGGCAAGAGGCTACGATGGCGAGGCCGGGACACTAGACGAAGACAAGTGGCAGGCTGTCATCAATGCCTACAAGAAACTGCTGATTACCTGCCTGCAATTCCTCAACAACCTGACTGCCCGGAATGAGCAGCGGAAGCTCATGCTCTGGATCGAGCTGTTCGACAGCCACCTGGAGAATGAGCTGCCCAACTTCGCCGACATGAAGTACAAGATGGACATGTACTCGCGCGACGACCGTAACCCAAGGGCAAATGTCTCGGAGTCCACGCCACCTGTGCCCAAGCCCTCCTATGGACCCGATGCCTTCAAGATTCCACAGCAACCAGCGTCGTCCCCGTTCCTGCTGTACATTGGTGAGACTGGGAACGATGTCAAGAAGTCGCTTGCGCAACAGGGCGAGAAGGCTGGCGCCAACGAGATTGCTGCTGAATGCAAGAGACGATGGCAAACCATGGGCGAGGAAGAAAAGAACGTGAGTAGAGTACAGCAAGGGTCTTTGGTCTCGCTAACAGCCGCAGAAATGGAACATGCTCTACGCTGATGTGGTGGCACGGTATCGTGACGAGCTCACCCAGTCGAGCACGTACAAGAAGGTCGTAGACCAGCATGCGAAAAACGAAGAAAGCGTCCAGGCACTGGCTGAAAGCATCAACCAGCTCCAGGTAGAGGTAGACAGGATGCGAACAGCCATCTCTTCCCCAGATGCTAATGCGTCTGCTCAGCCGCCTGCCACTGCAACGGAGGAGAAGAGGCCACCCAAACCCGCGATGGACGAATCCATGATCCACTCTGACTTGAGGCGATCTTCCCCGGCAGGTGAGATCGATTTCCGAGTGACTTATCCGCCGTCCTTCGGAGTCGAGATCCTTCAGAGTGGGAAGGAAGACCTCTTGAAGCGTCTAGAGCCAGATCCAGATCGACCGCCCGCGCTGACATCTGAACTAGCCTCGCCGAGTTCACCTCCGCTGGAGGACGACGACAATGACGACGATTTGGATGACATCCCTGGCGACGAAGGACGCGGCTTACTCACCGATGTTCCTCTGATTTTGGGTCCTACTGAAATTGAAGTACTACCGATGATCATCATGGGAGGCATTGTGGAGCCAGCGGAAGGACAACCTGGGTACCATTCGGATCCGACCATCTTCAGCAGCATCAGAAGCATGCATAACGTCCGCTGCCATCTTCTACTTGCGCAGGATAATGGTCGAAATCTTCTTCGCGAGCTCTTGATCTTCGTTGCTGCCTGGGATCTGCGGGAGGAGGAGTTGTACTTCAAGTTCATGGTGAAAATCATGGAGGCTATTCTCACAAACCAACTGTTACCTTTCGCATATCACGCGTTCAGAGAATCCGAGTAAGTACAGTTTTGTTGGTGCTAGTTTCTAGCTGACAGGCGCAGTAGATCGAAAGACATCATCTCTCCCGCCCAAGCGGTCATCATGAAGCTGCTGACGAACATATTCCGTGCCCGCCAAGCTCGAGCAGCACCCAGAAGCTCATTGAAGGCCGCAACGCCTCAGATTGATCAAGGAGACGCGCACATGGTCAACTTCCTACTCACAGAATTTCGACGACACATCATCCCGCAGACGTGTGCTCTCATCTTTCTTCAAGGACAGATTAGAGCGGGGCATGCGCAACCTGAAGACTTCCCACTCAACTTGTGGGACATGGAGAGGATGTATGAGGGGGTGTATCAATACCTTGAGTTCTTCGCTATTCTTACCGAACATGAGGTCTGGAAGAACATGCTGAGCAACTGGGAGATCTCGACCGAGCTTGTCACGCTTTTGAAGGAGCTAGATGTCGCGATTCCCAAGGGACAACTTGCAGTGCCGCCTCTCGCCGCTTCATCCAGAGGCTCTGGCCCGCCTCCTCTGGACTCTGACATACCACAACCCGTAGCAGTCGAGCGCCCGTACGATACGACGAACGGTGGCTCAGCGCCGGAGGGTTACATGCCATCACCGCGGCCGTACATTGACGAAGCCCAAGAGGAGCCTTCAGAATTCGAGTGGCGTAATCTCAAGAAGCTCGCCGTACTCGTCCTGTCTTCACTCGTGTGGAAGAACCGCCAAGTGCAAGACCAGATTCGCCCTCTTGGGGGTATCGAAGCGATACTCAACTGCTGCAACTATGACGAACACAATCCGTACATACGCGAGCATGCAATCATGTGTCTGAGGTTTTTGATGGAAGGGAACAAGGAGAATCAGGACCGGATCAGGGCGCTTGATCGATACTCGCAGGAGGGTGAAGCATCGTCGTCTTCGAATTCAGGTATTCCGTCGAATACGCCAAAAGTCAGGGTTCCCAACGAGGTACTTGATCAGCAGGGCTATGAGACGTACATGGATAATAAAGGGCAAGTTATGTTGAGGAAGCGCGAGGTCAAACTCCCTGTGAGTGCGGTGCCGGGAAAGGGCAAGGCGAAGCTGGAGACGAGGGATCCGAAGGATCTTGAGCAGCTTGTGCAGCAGGTCATGCGAGAGCTGCCAGCAAGGGTTCAAGGCGTGAGACATGATGCAGAGAAGGCAGCCGCATTGGCGAAGCTGGATAAGGGGTTTGATGGGAAGGGGTGAGGTTGGACCACTGTGTACAAAGTACTAGCGGGGCTCCACCAGCCGTTAAGCTACCCTTTTTAGGGACATATACATTGATCAATACAACACAATGCACTCAATGTTCGTTGCTCGAAAGTACCTGCCTGACTAGCGACATCCAACACGAAACTCCGATACTCGCACGAGATGTGGCTGCCGGACTGAGGCAGCCAAGCCAGCTGAAGAAGAGCCGCCCCTGCATCCCTTCCTTCTAGACCTCAACACCACCACGACGCTTCGTGTTCAGTCTACGGGAATAGGTCGAGCTGTCCTATCGTCGCTCCTTACGCCAGCCCAGCACCTTTCACAACCCTCCTTGACTCCTCGACTTCTCTGTCCATCTGTCCGTCCGCCGTATCTTCGCTCTTTCACAGCTCTCGCGCGCACAATGGCACGCGTCAAACCGTCGCAATACCCGGCGGTGCCGTTCCACGTACTGCGCGGAGTGCAGCTGGTCTCGTCGGTCATTGTGGTGGGCGTCATGGCGTGGTTTATAGGAGAGCTGAGGGACGCGGGGTATGGCGTGCCTTGGACGTTTATTCTTGTACGTCCGCGTCTACCCCATGTGGTATCTCTACGAGATTCTACGCTGTCCCATGCCATGCGATACCATGCTAACACTCTCCATCACTCCAGCTCCTATCCACCGCCCTCTTAACCCTCCTAACCCTCACCACCACCCTCACCCTGCACATCCTGCACGGCCTCTCCCCGCTCCTGAACACCGCGCTCAACGCCGCGCTGCTGGTCCTCTGGGTCCTCGCCTTCGCCATGCTGACGCGCTTCTCGGCCCGCCCCGTGCTCAGCCAGTCGTGCAGCACCAAGGTCTGGGACGCGGATACAGGCGTCCTGGTCTGCAGGCTGTATAAAGCCGTCTTCAGCTTTGCGCTGCTGGGCGTTGTGGGTACGGCGGCGGCGTTGGGACTTGATGCGTGGGTGCAGAAGAGGGGTGCGGCTAGGGGCAGGTTTGTCGCGCTGGGACAGGAACAGAGGTTGGGTGGTGGCAAGGAGGGGGCCAGTGTGGTGGGTTTTCAGGACCGGGGGAATGGGAGTGGGAATCAGGGCATGAGGGATGGGTTTGCGTACTCGGATCAGCCGCAGGCTGAGGGCGTGCGGGGGGTGGAAGAGAGGAACCCGAATCCGATGGTGAGAGAGAGGATGGGTGGGATGAAGAGTAGGGGGCAGGGATATGCGCCGGTTGAGGGACAGATGTTGTATGATGAGCACACGGGGTATGGAGACGCGGCGGACGCGGTTGGGCGGAGGAGTGCTGAAGGAAGGATATGAAGGGAACTATATAGGATGAGGGTGGGGCGTGATGGCATTATACAGCATCGAAGAAGTATAGCATGTAAGATTTTCTTGTGTATATAGAAGAGTGTAGGGTTGGGCGTCCCGGGCGGAAAAGATTCACACAAGCGGAGTTTTCCATTTGTATAGCATATAGGAAACCTCGACACTATTTCTCATTTTCCGTTGTATGTGAAGTCAAGGTCGACCACGGCCAGCAAGGTGTGGCGCTTCCCTTCTTTCAGAAACAGCTTCTTCGACTACCTGGGCAAATCGCAATGCTGCAATATCTTGCGCTGCTTTCGTGCCTCCAGGCACCATACGAATTGCAACCAATCCATATGCTACTGTCACAGCACTCTGCTGCCCGAGCAGAAGTTCCCCCAGCCCATCGATGAGTAAGCGCGCGGACCGTCATGGTTCCAAGGTCGGCCACGCTACCACCACCTGCACGATTCCAAATCGTCCAATGAGCCCGCGGCCGAGAGCCTTGCAGCTACGATTAGTAACTTGCCGATGGCATCTCATCGCGTCAGCGGGATGCCGACGACGTATTATGATGGCGTGCGGGGGAAGAAGATAAATGGAGAGGAGAAGGACTGAGGACGGTTTCTTGAGGTTCGTTTTTGTTTTGTGAGCTGGGGGTAGGATCTGGATCTACCTGTGCAGCAACTTCGTTACAACTTCGTTGGCAGCTTCGAGGACAAGGCTCGGATCATAACGCTTTGAGTCAAACTTCTATCACACTCTCCTCTTCGACCGTCCGCTTCGTACAAAAAAGAAGACAAGTCTTAGAACACCAGAAAGCTAAGCCCGCCTTACCCACAAGAAACCTCATCAACTCATCCACCATGGTCTTCTCCCTAGCCATGTCCTGGAACGCGGGCGAGTCCAAGATGCATAACTTGATGCACGTTCCTAACCAAGATAACCCTACCTCGTCTATGCTCACCCCACAAGCCTCCTTCAATCTCCAACGGAATCCGCTGCTGGCCCTGGGAACACTGGACGCAGATGGCAGGCCGTGGACCACGCTTTGGGGCGGGCAGCCGGGTTTCAGTGAGCCGTTGGGTGGTGGAATGATTGGGACAAGGACGATTGTCGATTGGGTAAACGATCCCGTTGTTGAAGCCTTACTTGGTCGAGGGGACGTGGGCAAGGAAGAACAGATGATTCAGCCCGAGGGAGGCAAGATGGTAGCGGGTCTGAGCATCGACTTGATGACACGGAAACGGGTCAAGATAGCCGGGCGGATGATCGCTGGGACGTTTACTTCAGTGGACGTCGAGTACAGCGGCTTCCCAGACCAAGACCAAAACACAGCTTCAAACAACTCGACGGAGAGCCAGACCGCTCGGCCCTCGAAACAACACCAAATCCAGCTCGTCACGCAGATCACGCAGTCCCTGGGCAACTGTCCGAAATACCTAAATCAGTACACGCTACGTCCAGCGCTCATATCCTCCTCCCAGCTCATATCCAGCGGACCCGAACTCCCAGACCGCGCAAAAGACTTGATCAGCAAGGCAGACATGTTCTTCGTCTCCTCAACCACAGCAACAGACATGGACACAAACCACCGCGGGGGCCCACCAGGCTTCGCGCGCATTCTCTCCGCCTCATCGCTCGTCTACCCCGAATACTCCGGCAACAGACTCTACCAAACCCTCGGCAACCTGCAACTGAACCCGCGCATCTCGCTCACGTTCCCAGACTATGAGTCCGGGGATGTGCTGTACGTCACCGGCACGGCTAAGGTCTTGGTCCTGGATGACGCGGCGAACGTTCTGCCGGGCAGCAATCTAGCTGTCAAGGTCGAGATTTCGGAGGCGAGATATGTGCAAGGCGGACTACCGTTCCGCGGCGAGCGCAAGGTGCCGAGTCCGTATAATCCGCGCGTTAGGACGTTGGTTGGTGAGAGTGGTGGTAAAGCCTCAGCCACAGCTACCTCTCTATCAGCGCAACGAAGTACAGCCCGATTGACCAAGAAATCGCAACTCACGCCTACAATCGCGCGCTTCACCTTCTCGGTGCAGGACCCAGCGGGCATCGACTATGAGCCCGGACAGTGGATCGCCCTGGATTTCAAAGAACATATGGATATCGGGTATAGCCATATGCGGGACGACGACCCGCGGAGTCTGAATGATGATTTTGTGAGGACGTTTACTATCTCGTCTACACCTACACTCGCCGCTGTGTCGAAGGAGAAGGAGGGGAAGGGGCAGGGGGAGAGCGAGTTTGAAATCACGATTCGCAATGTGGGCGCTGTGACGGGGTTTCTGTTTCGCCAGAATGCGCGGGCGGGGTTCGAGGTGCCTGTTCTTGGTGTTGGGGGGGATTTCTGGATTCCAGAGAGTGAGGGTGAAGATTCAGATGGGGATAAAGATGAAGATGGGAAGGAGGAGAAGGTGGAGCAAGTGATCCCATTCATAGCAGCCGGCGTCGGCATCACACCCTTACTCGGCCATTTACCCCTGCTACACACCCATACCCACATACACCCCCACTCCACGACGCTCCGACTCTTCTGGACACTGAGGGCGGCGGATGTAGGACTAGTGCGGGATTCGTTAGACAGGTATCCGCAGCTAGCCGGTTGTGTGGACGTGTTCTTCACGAGCGCGGATCAGTCTGAGTCGATGGAGGTGGAGATCAAGGAGCAGGTGCAAGCGCTGAGGGAGAAAGGTGTAAGGGTGCATGAGAGGAGGTTGGTGAAAGGGGATCTTGAGGGTGTGGAGGCGCAGACTTGGTATTTGTGTGCGGGGAAGGGGTTTAGGAAGGAAGTTCTAGGCTGGTTGGAGGGGCGCAGGGTCGTTTTTGAGGATTTTGATTATTGAGAGATTGGTAATGTCTTGTGATTTGATATTTTGCTGGAATGTCACAAACACGCACGTGAGGACGGGAGGGACAATGCATTACTCCGAGAATCAGGTGTGTCATTTACGTTTATTTTGGATATTCGGGGGCGGGGGGCGGTTTATGGATTAAGGCAGCGTACAAGTAAACATGTCAACTACCGAGTCAAGAAGTGATGAGTACGTAACTTTCACTGGCTACCTTTCCCGAAAGCTTTGCTACAACGTTAAGCTCAACTCATCTCTACATCCCCGTCCCTATCCTCCCTCGTCTCCGCTACATTCCCAACCCCAATCCTACCTTCCCCTTCCCTTTCCTCTTCCCCTTCCCTTTCCTCTTCCCCTTCCCCTTCTTCAGTCCTGTCCTCCACCCTCCTATCATCTCCTCCTCCCCCCACGCCCCAATCCGCACTCCACCGATACATCCGCACAATATCATCCCCACCTTCCCCCTATCCCTCACCTTCCTCCTGCGGCACCCAAAACGGATGCCACGGATGACCAACCGGACTATACGGGGGCCACCACTCAGGCTCCTTCGCCCAGCGCTCCTGGATCGCGCGCGCCATCCACTGGCTTAGATCTGACAGTTCCTGGGGATCGGTGGGGAGCTCGGCGTGCCAGAGATCCGTGTAGGATGTCTGCGGCCAGTGGGTGTAGGGGTTGGAGTAGGGGTGCGGATGGAGGGGGGGATGGGAAGGAGGATGAGAGTGGGAAGGGAAGGGGGAGGGGGAGGGAAGGGGAGATTTGTTGGGGTGGTGCTTGATTTGACATTGGAGTTGGAGTTGGGGGCGGGGGGACTGTGTGGAGGGTTCCTGGTTCCCGGAAGGAAAACGAATTGGAATGTTGCTGGGAGCGGGCATCTGGGTCCAACGCTGAGGGCTCCTGACTAGCAAGCTTTTTACCGGCAACCGAGAATGGTGTTAGCATCGAGGCCGGATACTCAGGGTTAGCCAACTGTTGCATGGGCCCTGGTCGCTGGATTCGAACAGGCCTTAGGCCGCGATCTAGATACCAGTACGGACCGTACCAGCCGGCAAGAATGAGAAGTTGTTCGTCCAGCGTGACGCCGTGCTGGAAGTCAGGATCCCTGCCACTTGAAGCTGTAGCTGTAGCCACAGCCGCAGCCGTAGCGTCCTGTATCGAAGAGCCTCCGAGTTGCGCTGTTAGGCGGTGGACTGGAGCCTCGGGATCAACTTCGGTGTCATTCATGAGCCGAGCAAGATAATCGATGTTGACGGCACTAGCTACGGCCGTGGTTGGTGGTTCTTGAGTAGTGATGAATTGTTTTTCGGAGGTGGCGTCCTCGGAGATTTGGGAACTCTGCATTGCGGTCGGTTGCTATGGGATGTGTTGTGTTTGCCGAAGCGAAATTGTTGTTCCATGGCCTATGGATCCGGTCTTTAAAGTTTAGTGTGACTTCGTGTATTGTGCAAGCACGACGTCGAGTGTAATTCTTGAGTTGAGTGAAGGCGAGGCCACATATACGATGAACCAGGGCCGGTGAGGCACAACACCATATGTGGTTTGAGACCAGATTGGTTCGACTTGTAAGATGGCTCGAACAAACCAACTCCGAAACTTTTGTTCCAAACCTGTTGGGCATTTGAGTACGCTCTTCAATCGTCGATCTCGTCGACTCTTTGGAATCCCTTCTTAGTAATAACATACCCTATCGGATGTCCATGTCCCTGGGACCTGTCCGAATCTGATATTTCATCGTACAGTGGATATGTAGGCGGTCCTGGGCGTTTTTTGTCTGCATCTCGGCGGCGCTGCCTGCGTTGCCCATCACCTGAATTCACGGAAGAGGGCGAGCGACGCGAACGATTCTTTGAGAGCACTTCAATGGCCATCGCATTTGCCTTGCGGATAATTTCATTCGCAGGATGCTTGTGGAGCCAGTATGGGAAGCTGGGATGGCGACGAGGAGGTACCGGCGGCGTGTATTCGTGTTCAAGGTCCCTCTGAGCACATCGCCGCACAATTTCCTCAGACATGAACTTGCTCAGGTCGTAAAGTTCTATGCCGCTGTCTGGTAATTGCGGCGCGCTCGGGAGCAAAAGTGTGAGACCCTGGGCAAGGTACCAGCGGCTGTACTTTTCATACGGCGCCCCAGAGTCGTCCTTCGCTGCTTTGGGCTCGACGTCCTGGTCCGGAGCATTCAGGGTCAAGTTCCGCAAGTCGTTCGCGAGCATATTCGGGGTCTGCTCGGTGTGGGTGCCAGGGAGCTGGTTCGTTAGGTTATTCATTTCTGCGTCTGGGATTCCGAGTAGCTAGCCGGTGCCGGAAAGAAGTCACAGATCTGCGAGTAGGTAAGATACCACGATATCACTGATGTTGTGATTGAGGTGAGGAGGTGAGTGCAGGGCGAGTGCAGACTCCTTTGTATCCTTCCTGTCCATTGTGAACAATAAAAGTTGGCTGGTCCTGGGACGGAACCTCGGGTTGGAGTAGTATATCCAGAGGCTCTCCCAAGTATGCCATTCGCAATGCTTAGCCTGATTGGCCAGCGACCATAGGAACCAGAAGAGCGTCATGCTGTAACTATGGACAGCGTTGGGTTTGACCATGGGGTTCGTAAAAGGGAACCGTGGTTGATGGGCCATCATTGTTTCTTTGGCGGTGAACGAACACACGCTACACAGACTTTAGCTTAATCAAAATTCTGGAAAGCCTTCACTGCCATCGGGTGCTTGAAGCGTCGCTAAATGTTGCAATTCGCTGTAGTCGTAACAGAGTGAGTGCTCAGTCAGAGCCGTGCACGTTACGATGCCAGATACTACCTCCCTAGTGTACACATCTACCATATGATACAATATAGCACAGGATTCTTGAGTAGAGTAAGCAACGCCGCCCGCTGCCCCAAGGTGCGCGGGATATGCAACCAAAGCACGATGAACTCCCGAACCAGGTCCCGCTCTGCCGCACATATTAAGTTTTGAAAATCGCCAACCAGAAAGTATACGAAGCTACGCGGCAATGGCGCCCACGGATGAGGGGCCCGCTTCTTGCGACGGCATCAGCGGAGGGGCATCGAGTCGCGTATTGTCTGCCATCATCCGGTTGAAGCCGATGCCGACGCCTTCGATGACGGCCAGCAGTATCGCGCAGGATATGGCGCCGTTGCGCATGGAGCGGGCGCCGCCTCGCACGGCGAGCGAGCCGCCAGTGAAGAAGCCTGCGATGATGGCGTTCCACGGGTCCTCCTTCTTCCTGACGCCCTTGACCGCGCAGTCGTATGCATTGAACAGTCCTCCCCACACGCCGAAGTTTCCGCCGAGAACGGGCGCGCGCGCCTTGATGGCTGTGAGGGCGCCGATGCGTCGTTCGCCGTAGGGAGAGTTGCGAAACTAGGAATGATGGTGAGCACTGGGCGGCGCGCAGACTCCGCATCGACTTACGCCTTTGATACCATGCCATACCGTGCCACCAACGGCTCCCATGGCGAATGCTCCACCAAAGTCGTTCAGTATCACCCTGAGTTGGGAGTTAGCTGGGGATTAGAAAGTGCAAAGACGAGACGCATACCAGGGGCACGGGTCTCTCGAGTGATCCATGGCCAAAAGAATGTGTGGATAGGCAAAAAGCGACTAGGAGACGGCTTCGTAGATAGGAGAAGTAATGTCGTTGCTTTCCCCACTCCGAATGCAGGTCGGCTGAGACGGTGACGGTCAATTCAACTTTTTCGAGAACATCCATGGATCCTTGCCATGGCGCGCTAGACCGCGAATGGCGATCACGTGCTCACGCGTACCGGATCATACCGAATTTCTCAGACTTCGCTCCCAGTAGCCTCCCACTCCATCAATCGCTAACATCGTCATAGCACCTCGTAGCATAAAGTACGAAGCGTTCCTAAGAGCCAGAACTCGGGCAGTAGCCAACGCGAATTCTTACAAGTCGTGACTTTCGATCGTCATGGCACATCGCGTTCCCCAGATCCTCTTCAGAGGTCAAAGTCCCCTGGGACCCGATATGCGCGTCTCTCATGTGTCAAAAGTTCAACTGCTACACCGCTGCCTCATGGATCGGTAAGTAAGGCCGAGAGCTAGCCAGCCATTTCGCCAGAAACTACGCTTTGTCAACTCACTCGTTTATGGCCACCTACCAGTCCTCTTCTTCTGCGCTGCGGTACAGATGGTGAGAATGCACAGGACGTATCGTGCCACACCGAAAGGAAATGTGGCAAGATCGTATGAGGGGCATAATCGTCTGCCAAGTCACCGTCTCGAGATGGGAACATCTCGTATCCATTTCGTAATTTTATATCTGCTGTCCACCTTTCACGGTATGCTGCTTCCCCTCATCGGGATTCAGTTTCACTCTGATATCGCCTTTCACTTTCGTTTGAGCTCTTGGCATTTCCCTGGCGCCTGGGGACACCAACGCTGTTTTTCTTGAAAACTCTTCCACATCTTCACGCTCTCTCACCTCTTCTATAACTCCTCCACGCTTGAAGATGGCAGGCCCAACTCGTGCCGCTGCAAAGCGTGCGACAACACTTCGCGGACCAGCAGCTCCTACTTCTTGCACTGCCGGTGGCCCTCCCAGCGACACGATGACTCCCGAGCCCCAGAATCGATACGCAACGCCGCAAGACTCTCAGAGCTCTTCTGCTCGTCCCGACATTTCCAGGCTGTCACAGAGCTTGGAGCCTTTGTCGCTTCGTAGTGGAAGTTCGGGTTCGACTGCCGCTAAAGACGAAGTGAATGCCCTCGGCAAGGACGTCATCGCAGTCCGTGAGGCCATTGCCACAATCAGCAAGCTTGACGGGTTGGGGCTCACGAAATACGACATTCCTCTCCCGAGATGCGTGGTGCTCGGTATGTGCCTTGTTGGGTTGTATGGTGTCGCACTTGCGTTGTGCAAGACTAACAGGAAAATTCTAGGTGCCCAGTCAACTGGAAAGAGTTCTGTCATTGAGTCGATATCAAGTATCAAGACTCCTCGGTCCACTGACACGTGCACGCGGTGTCCTTTATTCATCGAGACAGCACCCTCAAATGACCCGAGCGCCAAATGGGAAGCTAAGATCAACCTACGTGCACACTTTGAACGAACCGCAAGGATGGGTACGGGTCCAAAGTATAGGTTTCAAGGGTGGATCGAATGCAGCGAGAAACCCCACGAAACTCTCTTTGCATCCACGGACTCAACAGAAAATCTTGAGGAACTCATCCTCCGCGCACAGCTCGCGACTCTGAACGCTGAGGCTGACCCTGGCTCATTCTTGCATGGGTCGATTACGACTCTCAAAGCGAGCTACCAATACGCCCAATTCTCACCAAACGTCGTAAGCATCCGCATTTCGGGGCCTGGGCTTCCGTCTCTGTCATTCTATGACCTACCAGGCATTATTGGGCAAGCCGAGGACGTGAAGAATCAATACTTGGTGAGATTCGTCAAAGACCTCGTCACAGAGTACATCATGGACCCCAAGTCTTTGATTCTGGTTACCCACTCCCTGTCCGACGACCTGCATAATTCTCCGGCTGGAGGCCTGGCACGAGACTTGGACATCACGCAACGCTGTGTCGGTAAGACTGTCGCCCAGCCCATGAACTACAGTACTTTGCTTACATACCTAGGTGTGCTTACCAAACCCGACTGTCTTCCTGTTGGGGCCTCAGAACAGACACTCGGAGCGGCTTTAGACGGGCGATCGTTCGCTTTAGGTCACGGATATTTCGTCGTGAAGAATCTCGCTCAAGACGCTCTCAATCGAGGGCTCGACAACCGCGACGCGCGTAATCAGGAGCGAGAATTCTTCAGCTCCCGCGCACCGTGGGCCACAACACTGCTGTCACACCAATCGCGCTTCGGCACATCCGCGCTACAGAGCTACCTTGCCGAAAAGCTGGCAGCGCAAAGCGTCACAGCTCTTCCTGGTATTCGCGATGCGATCGCTACTCGTATAGAGAGCGTCGATAGTGAATTGGCAAAGATTCCCCCGTCGCCAACTCACGATGCTCTACATGTCGCCACAGACTGCATGAGGAAATATGCACAGGATGTTCAGTTATATATTGATGGTGACTACAAGCACCATCTCTTTAGGAATAACTGGGAGACACTCCAGAAATTCCTTGCGACCGCGTTGGAGACCATGCGCCCTAAATTTGTTCCTAGTGGATCGCGCGACATTGGTATCTACGATAGTTCCAAAACTCTTGGTCGAACCTTGGATGACTCAATTCTTATTGAATCGGATGACGAAGTGGATGATGCTACACGCTCCCCTACTCCGGAAACTCCAAGCAAGAAGCGCAAGCTAGGCTCTCAACCATCAACACCTGCCAAGGCTCTGAGGAAGCCGGGCCTATCCTCTAATCGCCTATCTTCTGATCCTACCAAGAAGCACAAGGGAAGCACGAAGAAGTTCCGCTTGGACGAAGTTGTCGCCAGCCTTAATACAATCTCGAAAACCAAGATCCCTGGACAATTGCAGCCAAAGGTCCTCGAGAATATGATGATTGAGACGGAAGCGTACTGGGACAAGCCCATCCAGGAGTTCTATGCACGTCTGAACGAGCTTATGCGGGCGCAACTTCGGACGACCTTTGATGGGCATTTCAACAAGTGGCGAGACGCTGAGATTTTTCAAGCTGCGTGGGCGATCATGGATAAAGCTATCAAGATTCATATTGACTTACAGGCAACTACTGAGGGACCAGAGTTCGTCCGTGATGAGTTGGAAGGTCCATATATGTTCCATGCAGGCATCTGGGACAAAGAGAAGGAGAGTTTCCTCGAACGGTACCGAGAGGCACGCTTTCAAGAGCGGTCTAAGATTTACTTCAATGAGCTGGAGCAATCCACGGGAAAGGTCTTGTCCGAGAACGAGAAGACGATCAGGGTTCAGAAGGACCAAGCCCTTCGATCAAGACTGGCACATGAGCCGTACACCAATGAAGTAGACATCGTCGCCAAACTTGCTTCCTACTACAAGATTGCTTCCCATCGGCTGCACGACAATATCTGCATGCGCATCGAATCTAAGTTCTTCAAGTTCCTTAAGTCCGAGCTTTACGATGAGCTATGTAGCGGCCTGGAGATCTACGGCGAAAAAGGACACGAGAATTGTGTTCGTCTTCTCTCCGAGAACTCGGCTCGAGGCGAGCGTCGGCGCGAATTGCTACGTCAAAAGGCGAAGCTGCTCGAAGGTCAGGACATGCTCCAGGAGCTCGAGAGCAAGTATGGCTACGACACCGCGCCTCCACTTCCTCATGGCATACCTTTCAGTCGTAACGGCAGTGTCGTGCAGAACGGCGATCCATTCTCAGACGACGGTCAGGCCTACAACGATATCGCGACTATGAATGGCCACGGACTGTACTCGATGAACAACCAGATGGGCGCTTCCCAAGCCAATCCATTTGCCGCTCGTGTCGAGGACGGTATGGAGGATGTCAAATATTCCCCACGTGCTCGTCGCTAGACCTATGTTGGTATCTGGAAGATGGCATCAACTCTGTTCGGTGTCTGGTCTGGATGTCGAGTGAATTGACACTCAGCTTTGAATTGGCACTCACTCGGGTCACGCTCCAAGCTACTCTCTAACGTTGTCGTTGGAACAACAGCTTGGCGAGAATCCGTCGCAATGCTACGTAGCCCATAGCGATAGCAATTGATCTTATACGTTGAATCCCTCAAATATCAGCATGCAGTGTGACGAAAGTAAGTCTTGGGTTTCGGACATCGACTCGAATCAAAACCTAGTCAGTATGCGGAACTGGACTCGACTTTCTTAGCAGTCAAGCGTACTTATCGGCCCTGCACATTGACATATCCGGTGGACGATCGCAAGAAGAGTGTTCATCCGTAGTTTCCCCGTCAAGCAGCTTCATTCAGGTAGTTCCTTAGGTAGCTGACGCCATCATGATATTTAGAGATGATTCCCCACGTTGTAGGTGTGAGTGCTCACTCAAATCCAGCGCTACCACAAGCGATCTCGAGAATTATATGTTCATGTTGAAAGGGATGTGGAATAGACCTCGGCAAGCCCAGCTAAGCGGTGCTAGAATCTTAATAGCTCTTGAGACAACAAATAGGGAACCTACACTTCGCCCACGCGGCAGCAAAGGACAAAGCACCGGATGAGTCCCATGCAGCGAGTCGCACCAAGGAGCATGCGGAGACTATAGCACGAGCGGTAAACAGCCGTTGGGGATGATCCTTGTACCCCAGGATCAAGAAGTGGAGACGATCCCCGCGCTATCCCTCTCCAGTCCAATACCTAGGTAAATCTGATCGCAACCCCATTGCACCTTCAACTGCATCCATACAAGCTGCATAATTCTTAGCAGGCAGCTAACTCTAGACCCCTCCCCGCTTGGTACAACATGGCTCTTTATAAGATCTCAGCTGGCCTGCCTGCCTCAGACGTTCCGAATTCTACCTCCACCTCCAAGCCCACCGAACCCTTACGACCCTCCCAATTCGCACGATGTCCATCCTAACCCACCACCCCTTCAAAGCCGGCTACGTGCTAGCGGCGCTCTGTTTCGAATTCGCCCGTCTCCCTCTCTATATCCTAAAGTATGTGGTCCCATACGGCCGGCCGCACCCAGCATGGACATACAAGCAAGCCCTCACCATGCGCTTCGTCTCCTTCTTCGTCCACTGCTCCGCGACCGTGCAAGCCAAAACCCCCCTCCCTCTCCTCCCCGGAGCAGAGAAGGACCAATTCGTCACCATAGACCCCGCGCCCAGCACCGCATACAAAGGCCCGCTCGCGCCCACCCCTTCCACCAAACCCGTTCGAATCGGAGGCACATGGTATCCGGCACCACTCCACGCCTCCACCTCCGATACAGAGAAGAACGAGAGCACTGCAGTCGTAGTCCTGCACTTGCACGGCGGAGCCTACGTAACCGGGGACGGGCGCACGCAAGCCTCAGGCTTCTTCTCCAAGCTCCAACTCAAGCACGGGGGCGCAACGCACGTCTTCTGTCCGCAGTACCGCCTCTCCACACTGCCCGCCTCAGCAACCTCCAACGCGTTTCCAGCCGCGCTGCAGGACACGCTGACCGCGTACCTGTACCTGATCCGGACGCTGCACATCGCGCCGCGCAATATCATTCTATCGGGGGACTCGGCGGGCGCGAATGCCGCGCTAGCGCTGCTCAGATACATTGCCGAGTACGGCGCCGAGATACAGCATAATGGGGTGGAACTGCCGAATCCCTCGGCGGCCTGGCTATGGAGCCCCTGGCTCGCCCCCGCTGAATCCGCAGACCCCGCCTGGACACGCACAAACCCGCACTACGCCACCGACTACCTGTCCTTCGTGTTCAGCGCCTGGGGCGCGAATGCGTACGCGGGGCCTGGAGGCCTATCTGTCCTCGACTCGCCGTACGTCGGGTTTAAGGGGAGGCCGTTTAGGACGATTGTCCCGCTTTGGATGAGCGCGGGGGGTGTGGAGGTGCTGTACTTTGATATCACGCAGTTTGCCGAGGATATGCGGGACAAGGGGAATGATGTGACGTTGGATGTGGAAAGGCATGCGCCGCATGATGTTGGGCTGGTGGGCAATCTGTGTGGGTTTGAGAGGGAGGCGGTGGGCATGGTTAAGAGGGCTGGGGAGTGGTATCGTGGGGTTAGGAAGTAGGGGTGGCGTGGGGTGGTGTATATTCGGAGTAGACTATGTGTGTACAGAGCTGGATTTTACTCTCGGTGTACTACATACATTTGAGTACATAGAACAACATCTTTCTCTCCTAGCCCCAGAGCTTTGGATATGTGGAAATTAACCGAAGCGTACTGAGTTGCTTGTATGATGACGCCAGCAACCAACATGGCAATCTCACATCAGCATTTTCTGAAAGTTTATCCAAGCACTAGGCCATTAGAGAAATTAGGCAACAAGTACGCTCTTCTAGTTGGCTCCGAAACTGGCATAGGTAGGTGCGGGTATGTCTCAGCAAAAAAGCGCCTCGTAGGGGAAGTGGAGTTCCTAAAGTAGCTCAGTGAAGAGATCAGATCAGAAACACAGCATCACACTCAGATATGCTTTGTTTCTGCCCAAAATGAGATGTCATTGTAAATCATAGAGCGGGAAGCTTCTACGGCACCAAACCCGCTTTCGGAAGTCGCAGCGTTTTGCAGAGATGCTCAAAGTGGTTGTCAGTTATTCACCCCATCCAAGAGCCACCTTGCTTTCCATATATGTGACACCAATCAAGCAAGTAGCATCCATGCGTTTCTTACCGTGCCTCAAGATGGACAACCTGTTCGGAAAGCGCCTAACGTTGTCCATACTCCTTCTTGAGGTCTCGAATAGTACGGAAGGGGAGACACGGCCCTGCAGGATTGATGATACCAACAGGCTTGGAAGGCTGCTCGATGTCTGTGTAAAAGTAAGCTGACTGCCAGTGAGGAGGTGCAAGATATTATCACGAACCACTGGTCTGCCTGCCCGCCCCTGTGGGAATAACGGTAGGCTCCACCTCTTCCTCCTTAGTACCATCGATCTCAGCGACTGACTTGACCGCAAAGAAATTGGAGGATCCAGATATACCGGTGGGAGTCTCTTGAAAGTCGAAGAAAGGAAACCCGTGCGCTTTGTATGTGGCAACGTCAATGGGACAACCTTGGGGAGCGAGTCCAGTAATCGATGTGAAGAGGGCTGTGTTCAGAACCTGCACATTGAAGACGGTCGTGCGCGACGGGAGCCATTGACCAGAGGACCATCCACCATCGTGGAAGCCTTCGAGGTAGTCTGCGTGTATCACTTGTTTGATCTTTCCTCCTGCGGCAACACTCATCTTGAAGTCAAGGTCCGACACTTGACCACCGCCTCGGAGCCTGAGCACAATGTGAAGTGTTGCCTCCTAGATTCAATCAGTATTAGTCCGGGGGAAAGGGGGATTTCCACATATACACTTATTTTATGAATGCCATAGTGACTCAAACTCCTACCTTCTTCCAATTGCTCTCCTTTGAAGACAAGACGTTGCTCATCCACGGGTACACCCTCTTTTTCTTCGATACGGCACTTCAGGGACTAGACAGTATCATTTTCGCATGCATTCAGAATGATGGTCTTGCCGGTCAATGATTTCACATAGACGAGATGATTGCCTTCTGCGAAATGAACCCATCCTGGGCTAGGTATGGGGTTTGGCACGAAATAGGGTGTTACTTCGAACTGCAGGCCGCCAGTAGTGTCAGAACCTGTAAGTTGATGTTCGATGGAGTGGCCGCTCCCAAATGGCATCGCAACGAACTGACGCACAGTACCATCCGAGTCTGCAATCCCGTCTAGCCAGGGCTGTGCAGGGACAACGACGTAATCCTGGAGAGGGGAGGCCAGACGAGGGTTTCGATCAAATTCGGCAGCGACTCTGGACTGGTTTTCTGCAAGTCTCTTCTGGCGTCGAAGAACTGATGCGCCGTCCTCATAGGCAGATTCGCCAGAAATCGCGTTAATGCCTCCCACATAGATCTTGATCATATAACGAGAAGATGAGGTGAAACGAATCCACATCGCTTCAGACTCTGTTATGAGGTTAGTGTCTATATCATATGATTTTCTGCTCGAGTCACTTACGATACATGGGAAAGAAGAGACCTCCCTTCTTGGACACATCCTTGGGCAGTCTACTGTGATGGTCCATGACGGGCGTCAGAGGAAATTTGCCTAGATCCGGGGGTAAGTACGAGACTTGCTGATTGTCTGGTACGCGGATCGTGCGGCGGAAGGAGATGCGAAGATCATTGTTGACCACGATGTCGTCGACGTCAAGGCGACAGGGAAGAGGGGATTTGATGGACGGCACTTGATTCTTCATGGCGAATGTGCTTCGAGGTTGTGCGATAGGCTGTTTGCGAAAGCTTCGTGGGGTAAAAGCTCTGGCTATTTAAAGGATTTGGGGATAGCTTGGTAGTGAAAGGCTTAGGCCATCCTGCGCGTGAAGATGCGCTTCAAGGCATGTTGTATCCACTACTGACCCAGCAGATATAGGCTTTGTCATGAACAAAGGTTGACCGAAACGTTAGCGAGTGTGACATGACTGTTCGATGCCTGTCTGCCGTTCTAACGAACACGAGTCACTTCGAACATTTACATGAGACGATGAGCCTCAACGGATACGAGGTAGATGGATCTCGACCAAAGTACCCTCCTGGGGTGTAGCTACAAGTAACCTCTGAGTGCGGGGAATTCGCCTTAAGACAATTGCATCGTACATTGAGAGATGAGTGAAACAGCGTACACCGTCGTAAAGAGACCAATAAGCTGATGATGAGGGGGACACTATCGTGAAATTGAAGGGAGAGACGGGGTTGTGGGAGCGTGGGCGATCCACTCAGTAACGAGGAAGGTACAATCTGTGCTTGCCGCAGAAAGCACGTCGACTCCGCACTATCAGATGGAAACTTGGACTAATTGAACTTTCTATAGGCCAGGGAAGCTAAATTTCAAACCTCAATCTGCAATGGAGACATTACAGGTACATTAGTCATACCGCAAGAGATGACTGTTGGCCGAAACGTACTAATTGGAGCCGATGATTGTGTGAGAGTTTCATTCAAGTACAGTAGTCATTCACAGAGAGGTACTCTAGAAGGCCTCTGGTACGAAAGAAGACGCGTGGAAGATAGCCTAAGCGCTAGGATGACCCTTATGTTCTCTTTTCCCATATTGAGTTCGTCACAATGGAGTCACATGGATGACCAGGCCCAACAAGCAGGGAATAAAGGCGTGTAAAATTCATTTTGGGGGTCTCGGTGAGTTGCAGTGATCCATTTCAGACCCTTTCCATTGATGCAGCCCTTCTTTTGACTCCTATATTGTACGAACCGTCTCGTAAATTCGTGAGAAAGCCTCTTCGTGCAAATGGGGGTATAACGATCGTGTTCGCCTCTGGAAGATTGTTGACGAGACTCTCGTCGACTAAAATCTGCGCGATAGCGGAGAGCACTGTGTTGCGACATGTTATTCGCTCCCCAATCTGGGTGTTTGGACCTTCGCCTTCTGGTTCAATAAAGGTACGGCCTGGTAGGACCTCGATGTTTTCTGCGATACCGTGCAAAAACCCGGAATACAGTTCCAGTGCGCAATGGATTTCCATATCTGCTTCCAGAGTATCCGTCACGCAGACACCACCGGCTTCCATGATCTTCGGGTCTTCGATGCATAGCTGGTATCCCCCCTTGCAGTAACCGGCAAGATCAAGGTTGGTGCCACTTGCTATTCGAGAGTCACTGTTGCTATAATCATAAGTAATGAGTCAATGGAGTATGAACCGAAGCAGGTCAACACTTACAGAGACGAACTCAAGGTACTGGTCCCAAAGATTGGCTGAGAATGAAATGGATCGCCTGAACCCTCGCTGTACAAAAGTGGATACAATGTCAGCTTCCGCCCGATCCACTTAGGTAAATGTTCAGAGAACCCATAGTCAAATTCGTCACAACGGCCTAGTATCCGGATATAAGCCTTCCTTTTGCGAGTATCCGTTTGGTACTGAGCATTCCAAGCCCTATGCGAATGGGGCTCACCGAAATAACACCCCTTGAGATGATGTGTCCAAAGAGCTAGTAATGCGTATAGTTCGGGGGGAGCAAACCAAGATCCTTGCTGTTTACATTGAAGTGTCAGGGCATGCGTTTCCTGTCCGATAACTTCGGAAACCTCTACTAGCCCCTTCTTCACCCAATGCGTCCAAGTTATGCCTTCTCTAAATAGCTGGGCTCTCGAATCGACGGGGCTGCAAAAGCCGACTGTTAATACTAATCTGTCCATAGTCTTGGTGATAGCCCGACCAAGCCGACCCGAAAGCGCGACTAATCCATCTTGCTGTTTCGTTAAAGACTGCAGCATGGCACGCACTGTTAAGCCCGGATCGTGAGCCGCCCTCAAGGCCAATGCTTGTTGTGTACATGCTTCTGTGACATTCTTCCTTACTCGAGATGCCTCAGTTGTAGCCTTCTCAGCCACAAGACTTGCCGGGCCGAGCGTGGGCTCAACCTGAATGTTTCTAGAATTGTCCATGATTCCTGTAAATAGCTCCCAGTATACTTCCCTCCGCGGCGTTTGAAATTGTCCGGGCTCGCGAGGGAAGGCCAAAGGCGCATAGCAAAAGAGGACTATTCGTAAAGCAAGATCATTGAGATCATCATCCGAGACCGGGACGAAATCCGGTTCATTGCCTAGATCTCTACGTGTCCATGATCTCAAGGCAGTGACGATTAGGGTGACGCTGAGTTGGACTAGGGTTGCGGACCAGTGCAGCCCCCTTAGTCCAATGAATTGACACACAAAACCGGTTATCGTTACCAATGTAGCAATCGTTGTCTTGAAGCTGGTTGAATTTTAGCCTGTTGGTGCGATTTCGTACGTTGAACCCACCCTAAGATGTTTGTACCACTTCCTGGGTCTTTTAGACTTGACATACGAATACTATTGACTCCCGGTGCGTTTGAGATGATACAAGCCGGGAAATTTTGATCCCCAGCCGTGCACGACAATTGCACTCGGAAGATCTCGGTGGCATGACTGTTAAAGGAGGGGTTCGGTATGTATGTGGCTTCATAGGTGGTTGCGTCGATAACATGCGAACAAAGGACGACACCGAATGTGATGGCGAGGGCTCCAATGAGAAAGCAAGGGTATGCGTAGTTTGATGTATTCTCGAGGGCGTTCTTTGGCCACGCCCAATGATATGTCGAGAGACCGGGAATGATCCACGCCGCGAGTTGGAAGATACTTCCAATCACAGCACATATTCGAATCTCTTTCCTGCTCGACATGGTCTTGTGGACATTGAGGCTAATGTTAGGAGCCCGCATGGCAAGACTGCGATAGTCTCGCGTGCTCATGAAACGCTTTCTGTGACTCTGGTTCACGAGCCAGCCTCGCTTCAGTGCTCTTTCAATACCTTCGACCTGAGCGATACCGTCTGTATCGGTGTGCAGGATGAACTCTTTCGTCTTGGGCTTGCCTATCACACGGACAATCTCACGACCGTTCCAAAGCTCGCACACATCATCTGAAGTGGAGGAGAGCATCTCTTGTTCTGCAGTTGCTCGACTCTCACGTGCACTGCTCAATCGTTAATCAAGACTCTGGCAGCCAGCGTGCAGAGACAAACCGTCCCACCAAGGCCTTGAGTCTCCTAACTCCTCCAACTCTGATAGCCGAAACCACGACCGTCAAGATACCAAGCGGTCCAACACCAAGAAGAATGTGGTCAGCCCAACCTACGGACATGCTCATGAATTGCTTTGTGACTTGCTCTCCAAATAAAGTCAGTAGCGGTGCAAGATCGGAAACAAGGTTGTTTGCGAAATCGTCGCCGCCGAAGCTTGATGTGGCAGTAGAATCGATGGCCGTGGTTGAGGCTGTCGACGGCACCGCGACTGATGATGTGGGCTGTACGGTGGGTGCCATTTCTGCTATAATTTGAGGTACTGATCTCGGTGAATGTGGTATAAGGAAGTGAACAGAAGATGACGGCCAGAGGCTGTGCACATACTAAGCAGAGCCGACTTGAAAGCGGGGCCAAGGGGTTATAAGAGCCGAAAGGGCACTGTCACACTGCACCTAAGGCCGTTCATATCTCTAATGGCAGTCCTCGCGGTAGCGGCAGGTGCGTGCCACCCTATTCGTCCAGACATTTTCGTTGCGGATGTCACAGACCGTACCGACGGTAGAAGTACCTCTCACAGCAAGGCTTTCGAGTAATAAAAGATGGCCGAGAATCGAAGCTGTGCCTTCCACAAGTGTGTCAAGATTCTCCGGCGCAGCGCACACAAGGAAACGCTATAGGCTATCAGTCGTATGCACCGGATGGAATACTGTGCGAGGATCAGGTGATACAAGAGGGACCGAAACAAGTCGTGTTAAAGCTTGCAAGTCGCAGATGCTTGTACGTGGTCCTCAGCCATGAAACAGTCCGTGCCAAAGCGTTGACAAGGCACGAGATTGGATCTCTCACGCAGAGTTGATGGCTTGCACGGAGATCGAGGATAAGGGAGATGAGACGTTGGGGTTATGGAGTGCGAAGAGGACTGTGAGTGGGACGCCGCTGGTAGAGCCATGCCGTGCTAGACAAGAAAGGAAGCCACGACAGAGTGCAACATCAACCACCTCAAGCCATTCTACCGGGGCACTTGGGTATCACGACGTCTATTCAGTAATCTATCGTCTTCTTGATAGCATCGTACACCCCTAAAATAGTTAGCAGAAAGCTTGCATACTGCGCGATTTTCGCACTCACTTGTCACGTCTGGTATTATGAACTTCTCGAAGATCAGTCCTGTATGCGTTGCCCACCCCGTCACTCTCTTCACCGGAGCCTCCAGTCTCAAGAATGCTTGTTCCTGAATCGAGGCAGCCACCTCTGCGCCAACGCCAGCATTCATCATGCTCTCATGTACGACCATTGCACGTCCTGTCTTCTTGACACTGTCCAGTACTGTTTGCCTGTCCCAAGGGTATATCGTCCGCAAGTCTATGAGCTCTATACTGCACCCAAAGTCCCTCTCTGCTGCTGTTATCGCCGCAGAGCAGGTGTACAGTGGAGTTCCGTATGATATGATAGTCAGGTCCTTGCCAGACTTGAGTATCTCCGCTTTGTCTAGAGGTAGATGGTATGCATCTACAGGAACCTGCTCCACCGCTGCTCGATAGAGAACCTTCGGCTCCATGAATATGACTGGATCGTTCGACCTTATCGCAGAGAGAAGCAGGCCTTTGGCCTGGACTGGGGAGCGAGGTATGATGACGCGGAGGCCGGGTACGTGAGTGAAGAGAGACTCTGGTGACTGCGAGTGATAGCTGATGTTGCCGTTAGTAGGTTTGTCCTCATCTGGCGTCTACACAACCCAACTCACAGGGCTCCGTGGCCTACAACACCCGTTGGCATACGGATGACGAGTCCTCCTGCATTCACGCCGGTTGCTCCTGACCTGTATCTGTACTTTGCTGCCTCGTTCACAATCTGGTCGAAAGCTGGGAACACGTAATCCGCGAATTGGATCTCGGCGACGGGTCGCATGCCCTCGCTCGCAGCTCCTATCGCAAATCCAACCAGGCCTTGTTCACTCAATGGCGTATTGAAGACACGCTCCGTGCCAAAGTCGGTGGCTAGGTTCATCGTACAGCGAAAGACTCCTCCAAACTGTATGTCCTCGCCAAACACCATGACACGTTCGTCTGTCTGTAAGGCATGCCGCAGAGCCTCATTCACGGCAGTGTACAGGTTGATGCGCTTGGCCTGGCCTTTGCGGACGTCTTGGGGTAGCTCGGGGTTTGAGAGGGTCGATCGTGAGGTATGGTGGAGGAGCGGCGTGCTGTCGTATTCGACTGTGCCATTGAGTCTCGCGCCTGCTGCTGCCGACGACTGTCTGCTCTGCACTCGGCGCTGACACTGCGAATGGAGCGACGCTTGGGGACGGAGAAGGTAGCGAGCAAGAGTGCGGATAGATGGGGTTTTGGCTGTCATTGCTGACGAAGAATTGTGTATTGGCTAAGAAGGTTATCCAACGTATGGAGGAGGTTCATCGATCCTTCCCACTGACGAGAGGTGTTTGTTACTCTTCATACCCGTGGACCTGTCGCAGGTCCGGCTACACGCGGCCCAGCGCAGGCCGAGGTTCCCCACACTAGCGATGGCTTCAGGGCTCAGGCTCGCAGCGCTCCGCCAGCGGAATGCTTGGCGAACGCCTGTGAGGAGGAAGCAGGGCGGGACCTTCGAGAGCTCTAGAGGCTCCGGCAGAATGCAAAAGGGGTGACCAGACCGATCTCAGGGCATCACGTCATAGCCAAACGGCGCGGTGGAGCTGGGTCCCGCCGCACGCTCTGCGCTAAGCGAAAGCTCGAGCCCGTGAACGCAAACACCATCCCAAACTTACGCCGACTCGTTCCTCCCAGCGCGCTGTCCCCCAACCACGGCCCTGCACGCCTGTCATTTCCATCGAAGCTCCGCCGTCCATGGCGCGCGCCAATGGGCTGATGTCGCTGCACACGGCACGCATCAACTCTCTTTTCCTGTGTCTATTCCATCTCTTCGCGCCGCTTGTGAAAGCCCTGCCCCTCGTCCAACGCGCCGTGCACGTCTTCGGCGATGAAGACCTGCCCAAGGATCCCGCAGATGCAAGCCTTTGGGCATATCTGGGCACCGCCATCGCCCTCGTACTGCTCGGTGGCGCTTTCGCCGGCCTGTAAGTGCCCTGACAGCAGCCGTCATGCATCTGACAGAACCTAATTGCAACCAGAACCATTGCGTTGATGGGCCAAGACGAGATATATCTCCAGGTCATTGCCAAGTCCGGCGAGGGCAGAGAGCGCAAGAATGCGGCCAAGGTCCTCACGCTCTTGAAGAAAGGCAAGCATTGGGTGTTGGTGACGCTCCTGCTGAGCAATGTCATCACCAACGAGACGCTTCCCATTGTGCTCGACCGATCGCTTGGAGGAGGCTGGCCGGCTGTTCTCAGCTCTACAGTGCTCATTGGTATGCCGATCCTCTTGAATACCAATTTTTATTTACTCACAAACATCAGTTATCTTTGGCGAAGTCGTCCCGCAATCGATATGCGTTCGTTACGGTCTCCCCATCGGCGCCTGGATGTCTCCCGTCGTGCTCGGCCTAATGTGGATCATGGCACCCGTGGCCTGGCCCACTGCGAAGCTGCTCGACTACCTGCTCGGCGAAGACCATGGCACAACATACAAAAAGGCGGGCTTGAAGACACTGGTCACATTGCACAAGACTCTAGGCACGAGTCCAGATGAGCGCCTCAACGAAGACGAGGTCACCATCATCACTGCTGTCCTCGACCTCAAGGCCAAGCCCGTCGGAAATATCATGACCCCAATGAAGGATGTCTTCACCATGTCGGCCGACACTGTCTTGGATGAAGACATGATGGATAACATCCTTTCTGCTGGCTATTCTCGCATACCCATCCACACTCCTGACAACGAGAAGAACTTCGTGGGCATGCTGCTTGTGAAGATGCTGATCACGTACGACCCGGAGGACGCCCATCGCGTGAGCGATTTCGCTTTGGCTACGTTGCCCGAGACGCGTCCCGATACGAGCTGCTTGGACATTATCAATTTCTTCCAGGAGGGCAAGTCCCACATGGTCTTGGTCTCCGACTATCCTGGAGAGTCTTACGGCGCTGTCGGTGTCGTCACCCTGGAAGACGTTATCGAGGAACTCATTGGGGAGTGAGTAACCAGAAACCCATGTTTGTTTACATGGCTGACTTTCATAGGGAAATCATCGACGAGTCCGATGTCTTCATTGATGTCCACAAAGCGATTCGACGCATGGCACCTGCGCCCCAAACCCGCGTACCGAAGGGCAAGGTCGTCACAGACACTACCCGTCCAACTGAACAAAAGCTGGGAAAGCAGGGAGCGGACGCGAATGGACAAGAGCGATCTCAGAGCGCCGAGCCTCGGAAGGCCTCCATACCTGAATTGGGAACAAGCCCCAAGGTCTCTTCGTTCCTCCGTCGTCGCAGTAGCGGAAATCAGGAGGGCCCTCAGAAAAATGGGGAGAGAGTCGTCTTGCGGAGTGATGATCCCGACGTGAAGCAACATTTGAAGCACCTCGGACCGTCCAATGCAGCAAACAGACCGAAATCTACCCGCATCAACACGGTGAAGATCAAGCCTGGCATGGGTATTCCGAACACCATCCCCGAGAACCAACCACAGCCCGCCGACGGCGCCGTCACCACACCTCTGCACGCTCCTCAGGGTGGTATTGGCGAAGGTCTGCTTGACAATGCCGGCCTTGAAGCCAGCGACGGCGTTCATAGTGTAGCTGTCGGGTACGGTACAATGTCACCTGACGCCGACCGCATATCCTTCAAATCGCCTTCCAACAAGCATGAAGCCACAGGAGAGGAATCGCCCGCATCTCCCAAGTCTATAGCTGTCGATGAGAACACGAAGCTCATTGTCGGTACCCGCTCTGCTCTAGACCGAGACCATTCACGTCAGCGCTCGCGCTCCGTCAGCACAATTGGCTCCTTACCGCACTCCCGATCCGAATCTCCTGCTCCCCCCAAGAAGAGGCACACGGCTCGAAGTGGAAGCATAAGTGAAAATATTATAGACTTGAATGGTGTAAAGAAGATTGTGCTGGAGACTACGAGTTCGGACGATGATGACAAAGCGAATGGAGACCAGGCTGACGGTACGCAGGACCGAACTAGTACTCCTGAGACGGACAAGAGCGAGAATACTGCGGACGGAGACAAGAAGTCGAAGAAGAAGAGGAAGAAGCGGGGAAAGAAGAAGAATAAGGGTGGCGATGGCGAGAGCCAGCCGTTGCTAGGTGGGGAGAGGAGCTGATGTGTGCACAGCGCAGCGTGAACATGTATTGATACAAGGACAGTGTCCGCGGTTCCGCATCAAAGGCATGCGGCGCGGTTGCTAGCCTTCCAGCGTGGGAGGCGGTGAAAATTCTTTGGTGGGCTTACCTGTTTCCCACGACAGTCATCTCTAAGGCTCGTAGTTACTTAGGTATGCTTGTGTGTAGTCTTCATTGCACTGTATCATAACGCCGTGCGGCACGCACACATAGTCGGTATCCAGCAATGTACGATGAGAAAAGCTTCGATTTTCAAATCAACCGAATCCTGCGGGCTCCGCCAATGTCATTATTCTCGTATTGACCTTCTCACCGAAAATAAAACGCCTGCCGTAATGGCTTTTCGAACTTGTCCAGCTTCTCAAACTCTTCGTACTTGAAACCTCGCACGATTGCGTAGCCGACGATCGTGTAGTAGTCTGTATTTTTTGCTGTATCCTCACTCTTGCTCGCGTCCGTATCCCCGTTCCCAGTCCCAGTCCCACTCTCATCCTCCTTTACGTTATCCCTATCCCTATCCCTATCACCACCTCCATCTCCATCTCCATCTCTCGCCCTATCCTCTACTCGTACAGGTCGAATCACCAAAGGGAACTCCGTATTCTTCAACACCACAATCCTATCCCCGACCTTCACATCCCTCACCCCCTGACACCCAACGCCCACCAACCCACACCCCGTGCTAAAGAACGTGCGATTCGACAACCACGCCGCATGTTCCTCGGACTCCCGATCGAAGGCAGTCGCGCCGTGCTGGTACATCTTGTTGGCCAGGATCTGCGGCTTTGCGGCGTGCAGCTGGGCGGTGGAGCGGGCGATGGTGGTGGATAGGGCGCGGGAGGTTGTCTCGTTGGTGGAGAGCACGGTGGCGTATTCGGTTAGGAGAGTTGGTATTGTGGGGTCTGGGTTGGGGGGAGAAGAGGTAGAGGTAGAGGGGTCAGAGGAGGACGTGATGGTGGTGGAGGAAGAGGTGGATGTAGAAGTATGCGCGGCGAGTGCGGCGAAGTAGGATGATGATTCGGATAAGATGAGTTGGGAGAGTTTGGTGTGGTGTTCGTGGTCTGCAGCGAAGGTCGCTGCGATGGTGTCTTTGTCGGCGATTTGTTGGTCGCGGTAGGGGATGTAGGAGGACGCGGATGATGATGATGATGATGCTGTTGTTGTGGTGGTGGTGGGGTTTGTCTGGGTGGACTGGGAGAATGGGAAGGCGCGGATGGTGGCAATGTAGGATTGCACGAGGCAGACGCGTAGGCGGACTTCGGCTTCGTGCTCGCAGGCTGTTATGTGGTATTGTAGGAGTTCGTAGCTGGGTTGGAATTGCGTGGATAGGCTTGTGGCTGAGTCGTTTCTGGGGATCCAGTCTGGGGAAGTTGTGTCGTTCGTGGGAATCTCGAGGTTGTGTAGTGCGGTGGCGATGGTAGAGTTCTGGGCTTCGCTGAATTGAGAGGGTAGGCTTGGTTTGCGTAAGTGTTCGATCTGAGATATGAGGTTCGGGTAGTCGAATAAAGCTGCCCCAAAGAGATCGGTGCTGGTGTGATTTGCTTTTTGCAGGAACAGGCGCAGTGTGGAGAGTCGAGTGCAAATCTTCATTAATGCGGAGGCAAGATTTAGATGCTCGTATATCTGGAGACTGATCGGGATGCGGGCTTGAAGTGTAGCGGGTTCAAAGTCTTTGGGAAGACTTTGGAGTTGCACCACTAGGCTTTCGCATGCAGATCCTTGGGCTCTATAAGCATTCTTCACGGCATTGAAGAAGGGGTCGTAGCTAGATCTGAGAATGTCGTGTTTCTCAAAGATGTTGAAAGGTGGTAGTTCGAAGACCATGCTTTCCATGTTTCGTTTCACGATAGGGGAAATCCATTTTCGTATCAGATCTCGAGTGTGAAGACCTGGCAGTGATTTGAATACTGGGGGAGCTTTCCGAAGCAACGCTGCAGTTGGCGTTGCAGCGAAGATATTTTCGAGGAACCAAAGCTCGCGCACAGTGTTTGGCCAGTCTGGCTGGTCGATTGCGTATACGTGCTCTACCGTGTCCAAAAAATAGCCCTCCATAGCCAGAATGCCATCCCGGATGGCGAGGGGACACGAAGCGCTTTTTCTCAGCTTACCATAGTCGAACAAATTGTGCTCCAGCATCGCGGCTTCTGGGATCGGTCTAGTAAAGTCCGGGACCCAGGATGGCATGCTAGAGGAGAATTTGTAAGGATACCACCAGAAGACTTGCTGCCATCCATCGAGAACCAAGACCCAGATTGCAAACTTGCGGAAAGCAGACTCGATGGACTCGGAATAGTTTGGAGTGAATACAGCTTGCGCGATTGGGTCCAGGAAGGAAAGCATGCCATATATCCTGTCTCGAGGGTTTGTGCACTTCAAATTGACCTTCTTCAGAACGCCCCTTGGTAGCCACAAATAAGGAAACTCGGGTCGATTTTGAGCTGATCGAAGTGTCAGAACACCGTAAACATGAAGAATCTGCCTCATAATGGGCTGCCATGACTTGTCAAGCTTGACATCAAGATCAAGCTTGAAGTCCCCAGCAAATGGGATTAGATGCGTAGCGACGTTCCTCTGCAGAATTTTCCAGTCTCTCAGAAGAGCAGATACTTCCACCGAGTGGCGCCCAAGGTAAAATGTAGGGTTGGAACGTGCAAGGCTGTACTCCTGCTGGACCCAGATTCGACTCCACCATGGCAGAAGACAGAATTGTACATAAGCTTCGAGCAATTCTTGAATGTCTTTCTCCTCCAGACCTAAATCTTTGATGGCCGTGTCGACCGATGGTTCTTCGTGGGTGTCTCGATTCAGGAAGGAGAACAGAGCCACGCCCCCAGGGCTGGGCTCGCCGAGGTACACAAGAACATGTCCCGCAGATTTGTATATCTCGAGCATCATGCAAATCTGGACTTCCTTATCTTTGTTGTCTTTCTGGTTGATGCACAGTGAATCCACCCAGAGAACACGAGGTTCCTCTTTGAGGCGCAGAGATTGTAGAGCATGATAGAGATTAGGTGTTATCTCCATTTCCGTGCTCTCGAGTTCGATGGAATAGCTGGCTTCGGTCTCCATTGCACCCCACACGTATGATAGAGCCTCATATGTGGGACTCGACGATAGATTTGCGCAAGATAGGGTGGCTTTCAACAAGGAGCCTTCACCTGGTAGAAGTGTCAGGAGTCGTATACTATTGCCCGGTTCGGCAATAGGATATTCCTGGTAAATATCTGCAGCGTGTAACTCTGCATCAGGGCGAAGCAGATCAAGCTCTGTACTTTGTACATCTGGTATACCGGCCAAACCTAAGATTGCTTGGGCCCGCTCTATAAGCTCGGGCAGTAGATCGTCCTCGGATGCAGTCTCGTCAAGCTTCCATTGCGGCAATTCCAGCTTTGAGAATCCTAAAATTCAAAAGTCAGAACTGAGCTTTTTTCTCCAAAAGAATGAGTAATGTTGATTTGGCTGACCTTTCGGTGTGAAGAAAAGATCGAGTAGCAACGGGACGCTGACAGTACTTGTCGATTGGTGCCACTTTAGCCTTTGCACAGGCGCAGCCTTTGCTTGCACTTCATCAACGTGCGCAGGGAGCGAGTCGCTCTCGTAAAAGTAGACTGGGTTGCGAAAATCTCGGAGCTCTTCGGGCTTCCCGAGGCGCTCCCAGTATTCCAGAAATGCAAGAGTGGTTGCTAGCTTGGTCTTGGGATCTACCAGTCCCCGGAGCCATGAACGGACTTCTTCTTCATCGTCAATGCCTCTGGTAGAAGCCTGGTCACTGTCTTCGACCCCAATGATATGGAACACATGGCCTGCACATGTGGGCGTGATCGGCTTTCCGGGCTCGGTACGCTTTGTCCACTCTTGATAGCAGTCGTCGCAAATGAAGACAAAGAGGCAGGACTTGCAAGCGAGCCATCGAGTTCGAGGTCTGATCTGTTTCTGACAGACGTCGCACGTTCCAGAGTTTATCGGTTGTTTGAAAGCAAAAGACGCATTCGCCGCGTCGTTACTCCTCAGACACATGAGTCCCAACACCCAAATCGGATTTCGTTCGATTTTTAGTATTCGTTCGCAAATGTGGGCGAGCTTGACGACGCACTGGTGTCGTGGGCGGTCATTTCGAAGAGGCTGCTGATAAAATTGTTGGAGATAACTAAACGATAGCACCCTACCGATCGCGGCAGTAGCAGTATGAGCGTCCCCAAATGCCTTACTGTAGCTTTCAAACGCACTTTCTAGTACATTGACCGACTCATCATAGAAATTTCGATTTCTGAAGTCGACCCCAAGTTGATAAAGCGTGCGTCGCTCAAATACCATTTCAGTCTGATACAGCGCATGTGTTTTCACATCTCTATCAGATCCTAGCTTTCGTGATCTTTCTGCGATTCTTTCAAGCAAAGAAAGTGCTTCTTTCATTTTCCGACGCTGGATATACAGATCTGTCAACTTGAAGGAAGTTGCGATCGTGTCGCTGTGGATGCGCCCCGCTGTCTTCTCCTCGAATATTAGCAATCGCTGGACAATTCTCTCTAAACTTGCACTGTCTCCGTTTTCTTTAGAGACGTCGCCTAACTTTTGAAGGGCGGATAACAGTTGTGGGCTACATGGGCCATGCTTCTCCTCCGCATCGTTCAACTCTTGCGAGCATGTCGCTTCCTCTGTCAGCACTTCGGTCGGGCTAGGTTTCGTCGGTGGAGACACATTGGTATTTGCACGCAACGAGAGCGCGACTTTGAAAACGATCGTCGTAAGCACTGCGAAGAACGTGACTGGAATAAGTCTCTGGAATACGGATGCGAACCTGCTTCGGAGCATTGTTCCGATCATAATTGCGGAAGGAACACACTGCTAGCAAGATAGGGCCTTGCCTGGATTTTGTGAGAGCTGTCGGGAAAGAGGGTCGAGGGGCTGGAAAGACGAGCAAGGTGATGCAATGCGCCACCTCGTTTACGGTGGACGATAGTTGGGCGGTACTCGTACAGACTGAGACAAACTAATGCAGGGGTCAGCCACCAACTCAACGAACTCTAGGGAATCATAAAGCGTAGTTCTATTATGAAACTAATAATCCAGAACCACTGTAGCGAGCCTAGAGACCTATGCATCACCTGATCTATCTATACCTATCTGTTCAACGAAGTCTTAACCCTTTCAAGCCTTAACACGACACTCTGCTCGACAAGTGTGTCAGTTGTACGACAAATACAAGAGTTCCTTCAAACCAAGAGAGTCAGTAATATATGGCCTAATTGAGCCTCTGGTATTGATTGCAAATTGCGGCGAATTAGAGAATTAGTTGACACCCACATAGTGAATTCAGCTGTAGCTGAACTTTCCTTGCTTCTTGCGAACCTTCTGACGTTCGGTAGACGGGTTCGATACGTACGATGTTATGACCCAACTGAACTACAACATTATCCTACGTTGCAGCGTGGTCGCTCTCGCAGCAACATTGTTCACTAATCGCACCAACAGCTACCTGAGGCAACACGAACTTCTTTGTTCCAAAAAAAATATCTTTGTCTAATTTACGACTAGCGTATACATACAAAGAACTCCAGTCATAGTTCGTCTCCCTCGTCGAACATCAATCCAGATATTTCCCAGCATTCTCCACATACTACTAGCACTTAAGCTACAATCATACACCATGTCGAAGGAAAAATTCCAATTGTCGAGCAATGACTCAAAAGCCTTCGAAACACAATCAGAATTCCCCAACCCTACTTCGAGATCGAGCTTCGAAATCGTCCCCGAACCCTTCGATGCCCAACACCCGCTTTACCCCAATGAGCCTCCTCCGCCATACATATCGAACCTATCCAACCCGCCATCTCAACTCTCGAACCGAAGACGAAGAAGAATTGTTATTCTGATCTGCGCGATCCTGTGCTTTTTGATGTTTATAGGGTTCATTGCTGGTATGAGCGTAACCTTTGCACGGAAGCATAGTCACGATAGCGGAGGCTCTGCATCAAGCACAGTCCCTACATATACGGTGATGACTACAACGAGTACGACCAGTCATACGCTTGGACCCAAGATTACCAAGGCTCCCAAGGATCCGGTGCCGGGAAAGGGGCCCCCAACGACGAGGCAGATAGTCACGAGCACGGTTGGGTCTTGAGGGCGTTTCTGTTTCAAGAGATGGAGCTGTTCTTTTCTTACGATACGCATAGTACCGTCATGCTTCTATATACTCATATACATCATGCTCCTGCGATTGTGTAAAATTAGCCCTGCTTTAGACTACGCACTGTAAATGCACAATGCAATGACATATATGTACATTACCACATCCTTTCTCGTTCGGCTTGCTTCATGTTCAAAAATCTCACCACGTCGACCTGAAACTATAGAAAGCCTGCACAACATACCCACGAAGATGTCTCTCTCGCAGAAGTCATCTGTAGACACCATCTTGACAATGGATCTCTCGGATACCCATCACAAGATCCCCGTCCAAGCGACTGGGCAAACACCAGCCGATTATATCGACCCCAGCCACCCACACAATGGGGACATCGAATCTCAAGCGCCCACATCTGCGCGTCACTGTATCAGCAAGCGTATGGCATGGGTTTTGCTCCTCACAACCCTATTCCTGGCCACGCTAGCCACTGCTGCAGGAGTGGGATATATCTACGGTGAGCGACATCCAAATATCGGACCCAAGCCAGAACCCGCTTTTGTTACACTGCAAGCGTCAACGACGACGGAGGTTGATGTCGTTATCAGGACAATGGTACCAAGTAGTCAGGCACCGCCACCAAATCGCACTTCAGTCCCATCCTCGGTTTCGATGTAAGAAGGATGAGGCGATGCGATAGCGATAAGGACGAATGGTTGCTTTTCATCGTATGAGGGAGAGAAGCCCACAGTGCAGTGTCGATGAATGTTGGCCATCGAAGATTCAAGTTGTCTAATTATCGTTATCACAGGATCAAGTTAAATTAGTATCTCCTACTCGTCTTCGATGAAAGTGAATTGTCATGTAGAGTAGCTTCGCTTACGACTCATTATCTTGCCGATAAATTTCCATTTTTCTGAAATAGACTCTAGTTGTATTACAGATAATCAGAAGATGATTTGTGAAATGATAGAACTGAGTGAACCAAGTCATTTGACTTGAAACATCAAGAGCGACTGTTCTATCTCTCATCGTACGATATATGGTAATAGATGTTGGTTATCATGTCTGTCACAGTCAAATGGTTCTGGAATTGAGGAAAACAACGGTAAGATAGCAGATCAAATGATAAATTGCATGAACCTTTCAAAGCTGCATGTTGTACATTATATGACTTATCAGTAGGCTCAAATATTATATCTTCAATGCTCACTGTACTCGGAGCCATTTATGACAGTCCGAATTATCAAGAAAACTCCCTTGTCTGTAGGCACAAGATGGGATCAATCGCTCGGACCGCCCGTGTTGGGATTACACGTAACCTTCCCTTCACACTTTTCCGTCTGACTCGGCATCGCACTAGCACTAATTGTGGTGGTTACCCATTGTGTAGCACTAACTGTAGTGACTTCCCAATGCGTGTTAGTTAACGGCTTCAGCCAGATCGTCTTCGTCGCACTTGTTGTGCTCACATCCGGTGTGATTGTCGAAGTAACCTGTGCTGGAGTTACAAGGTTGTGCGTCTTGCCAATGTACATGCCGAGACCTGCGGCGCCGGCTACGAGGGCTAGAGTGAAGATGATGGCGGAGCCTATCTGGAAGAAGCGGTTGTGGAGTAGGCGGTAAAGGTAGGAAGATTTTGAGGGGCGCGCGGGAAGGTCGGAAGGGTAGTGCTCAGGAGGCATGAGGTCGAGAATGTCTTCGGCCATGTGCAGGGGAATCTCGGAAGACATGTCCGTAGGCAGGTGAGTTGGTGGGATCAACATGGTGAATGGTGCACTGTGACTCCGATTTCCGGGACTCTGGTGTCGATTGCATGGGAACTTCTGCAAATATACGCGTTTGGTTTGGGAAATTCTGGTTAGATATGCGTATCGATGTTTCTGAACAATGAAGAATATGGTACTTCCTGTAGCGGTGGTGTGTTGTGGAAGTACAATGCACTAAATACTTGCGTTCCACATGCCCGTAAAGTGTGTTGAAGCATTGACGTACCCTATATGAACGCCTGCGTGTGGATTAAGTCATCCCTAGGACTAGTCACGAAAGTGCATTCTCTTCCGGCGAGAATATAGACAACAAGACTTGGGTCTTCTCGTATCTAACATACTACCAGAACCTCTTTACCATGGCCAGCTAGAAGCTTACATAGGACTAGATTGCCTCTCTACACCACTTTACAGCAAGCCACCTGTACAAGGTAAAGTTTAGACTAGAGTACCCTACTATCTCTGTTAGCGCAAATAATGTGCTATTTTAGATGAACCACCTCGCTGATTAGTTCTGGGGCCCATCAGTGCGGTACGGCTTGAGTTTGCGTTCTTCCATCGGTGAAGAAGACTCATTAGCGGCATCGCTGTTGTCACCCTCCGCGGTAGTGATATCCGGGGTTCATGCTCTCTGAAGAGGCGCGCGGGAAGCGTTCGGATTCCACAACGGCAACTCTGGGCGTACAGCCGTGGTAGGTCACCCGTCTGACTTGGGCCGAGCAACGCACGCGGCGGCAGCCCAGCGCATGGCATTGGAGTCTTACAGATGGTCTAGAAGACTGGACGATACCTTGCTGCTGGTCTGCTGCCGTGTGTTCGAGGATGTCTCTGAAGACCAACTCAATTGCCATTCTGGTGTGTCCTTCGCCGCCCGGCAGCGTTCGGCATGTTGTTGTAAAGCTTCCCTAGCCAGCCTTTTCAAATCAGTCAACACCTCTTCGGCGTCGGTTCTGAGTGTCGCAAACGGGAGCGCACATGGGTGCCACTTAGAGTGGCAATTTGGGGAGGGAAGCTTGGGTATCTTCTCTTTGACCACGCGTATGTACAATGCGCACGCCTTGCATGATCTCTTGGACGTCCTCAGGCAATTAAAGCCCTTCGGCCATCCGGAGAGAAGCGCCGACAGATCCTTTTCTGGTTTACTGGCATCCTTTTCTGGTTTACCGGCACTGGTCTTTTTCTCCCGGATCCATTGGGCCAATCTGGACCTGCTGACTAGTTCGGCCTCACTATGTCTCGCAGGTTGTGTAACTCTGTTTGCAATTTCTCGACGTTGACGTCAGCATCTCTTAGAAACGCGTTTCTTTCCTCCTCGTCCGTCATGAGCCAATCCAGACAGTGCTCAATTGAAATCGTCGCAGGAAGTTTCGTGTATGACGACGCTGCAACGCGCCAACTAATTGATTTGGGCAATATCGCCGAGTCTTGGATCCGACGCGTTATCGCCGTCAATGGCGCCAGCATGACCTAAAGGAATACAAATAACCGTGGCTCATCGGCGGGAAATATATCGGCGGGAGCGGTATCGTAGTCCTGGTCCCACAGCTTTCTGTCTTCTGCCCCGTCGGATGCTGATGCTATATCTCTAGCCAAGCGTACCAACAAGGGGCGGCACTCTCGTAGCAAGTCGTCTAATACTGCAAGTATGCTGAGAACACAGCCACAGACAGCTGCACAAAGTTTGGAATCGTCAATCCTCTTAAAGTTAAGGTTAACTAGGAGCTGGTAAGATGCTGATAGTAATAGCGCTACTGTTGAGTGTGCCCATCTCAGCTTCTTGGGAAGCTGGTCCTTTTTCATTTGTTGAACCACGTTTCGTTGTCGCTGGAGCTCCCGCCACTTCGTGGTATTCAGGCTTGTTTTCCATTGTGCGCTCTCGAGTAGAACGCGTATCGTCCAATGCCATACTTCCTGCGCCCGATGGCAATGCTTGGACGCGGCAGCTATGTTTCTTTCGCCCAGCGTCTGGGACGCCGATAGGTAGGTTGGATTGGTCAGCAACGGCTGCCAACGGGAGGCTGCATACGCGATCTTCTTCCGATTGTTGCGGATGGTGAGGTGATTTCTGAACGACGATCATGACGTGTAAACAGTATACACGAAAGCCCTACGTGCTGCGGCTTCCTTCTTGTCGCAGTTGTGCTCCTCGTGATGCCGTTGGACTAGGCAGAGGATGCTCTTCTCATGTTCGAAGAGATCTAGCATCGAAGCTGTAGGCAGCCCATTGGAGGCAACGGGGGTATTTGTCTTGGAAGTCACGGTGCTCGCGATCGTCTTCAAGAAATCGGCAGCGGTCTTGCTGGACGTTTCGGTCCCGGCTCTTATTTTTGCCGAATTTTGGCTGGCCAGCCACGTATGAGCGGCTGTTAGCTGCGTCGCGTTCAAAACTACCGCCACCGAGGTGACGGAGTCGTGTTTCAACAGTACTGAAAAGTCCGAGATTGCGCGGGCCACTTCAGTAGACGGCTGGCAGGAGCTTTCGCTTGTCGTCGTCCTACAAATTTTTTCAAGAGGAATGTGCTTGCAATAAATTGTGCCCGCTGACGGTCATCCGCCAAAAACTCATATTGGTCCATCACGCTGTGGGTGGTAGACGTACGCGGGTGTAGACTAATACTGGGCGTCTTTAAGTAGTCGTATGCGGTTGTAGGAAGGATACAGAATCCTCCACAACAACAATGCCGTGTCTCGGTATCGTGATTTGGTATATCGATCTCGCTAGTCGGGGGATAGCTACCCCACGGTTAGCCACAAGAAGTGCAGAAGCATTTGAGGGTCAACTGGTGTCACCGAAGAAAAGGCGGACGTGGTCGGTTGTCCGAGCTGGCTCTGGGGCAATTTGGCGCTGCTCCCTATCGGGTGATGAGCGCAAGCCGCGCGGTGACTGATGAAGAAGAAGACAGCTTCGTGGCGTGCAGGTGAGTTTGAGTTTCGAGGTTTGAGGTTGGAGGTTTGGGAGTCGACAGAATCTCGTAACGTGTCCGTGCGCGTGATGCGCATGTTCGCGTGATACGCACCCTAACACTAAAATAGCTATATAAAATTTAAGGCTATAGAGCTATATATAGAGGCTACTATTATAAAATTTTATAGTAAAATACTATTTTAATACTTATAATTAATTTATACTATTTATATTTATTTAAAAGCTTAATATTATAGCTTTACTATATAGTTTTAGTTAGATTTACTAATATAGTATTTAAAGCCTTTTTTATAACTTTAGTATTAACTATATATTTCTAATACTTATTACTTTATATAAATAGCTATAAAGCTTTTTTTTTTTTATAAAAAGAATTTTAAGCCTTTTCTATATTATAGGCCTTTTTCTAGTAAGTCTACTATACTATCTTTTTAGTTCTTTTTTTTAGCTACTTTAGCTATTTCTTATACTATATACTTTTTTTTTATAATTTTCTTTTTATATAGCTTAGCTATCTTTTTTAGTTTAGCTATTTTAGCTTTCTAAAGCTTTTATTTTTTTTACTTTTACTTTTTTATAAATTAATATATATAAGCTTTTCTAACTTTTTTTTTAAAAACTAGAAGACTACTCTATTATAGTACTTTTAATATTACTAAAGATTTAAAAACTTATTTTTCTTCTTATACTTTTTTTTAACTAATAGTATCTTTTTAAGTCTATTAATTTTATAGTAAAGTAACCTATTTTAAACTAAAATATAATAAAGTAAGTAGCTAAACTTTTATATATTTTTACTACTTTAATTCTCTACTATAAATTATATAAAGTAATTTAGTTTATACTAGTTAAATTTACTAAGTACTAATATAGAGCTCTTTTATAATTTTTACTTATTTTAGATAGTTTTAGTAAATTTTTTAAGTATAATTTTTAAATTAAATAGTATTATATTAGTTACTTTAAAAAATTTAAGTATTATTTTTTTTTTTAAAAAGCTTATTTAGGTCTTCTAGAATAAAGAAAAAAAGTTACCTTTCTAAATTAGAATTAGACTTTAGCTTTTTTAAAAGTAAATTATAAGTTTAGTTAAGTAGATTAATAAAAAAAGCTTAAAAAATACTATATTAAGTAGCTAAAGTATATATATTAAATAAAAAGAAAGTATAGCTAAAAAATTCTATTTCTATTATAATAGTTAATAAAATCTATAGTAATATAAAATTTATAGCTATTAAAAATAAGTAGTTAGTAAAACTATTAAGCTTTTACTTTAGTATAGTAATTAAATACCTACTTAAGCTAAGTAAAGCTAATATTATTATTTATTTAGTCTAAAGATAAAAAAAAATATATATATACTATACTTTTTTATTTTAATATTTTTAACTTAGCTTAATTATATACTACTATTAGTAGACTAATAAATAAGACTTTATAGTAAAGCTAATCTATTAGTATAGATATATACTAAAAAAGTAATCTATTTTTAAAAGCTATTTTAAAAAGCTATTTTAACTTTTTTACTTTTTTATATTTATTTACTAAATATTTATTTTAATTTACTAATAATACCTATAAAAAAGCCTTTTTTATCTATATTATATATATAATAAGACTTAATATTATATTTTTAATTTTAGTACTTAGAAAATTAAAATATAGACTATATTTATTTTTTAAGTTAGCTTAGTATTAATTAGTATTTATACTAGTTATCTATTAAGAAATAAAATAAACGCTATATTAGTTAATAAAGTAAGTAATCTAGTTTTTACTTACTAGCTTTTTAGCTATTATTAATATAAAATTTTATATTATTTCTTTTATAAAAAGTAGATAATAAGCTATAAGTTTTTAATATATTTAATAAGCTCTACCTTTTATTAAAGACTAAACTTTTATTAATTAATAATCTTAAATATATATAGCTATATTATAGCTTAGTACCTTTATATTAAAGTTAAGTACTAAATATTATACTTTTTAGCTATTTTTTTATAGAAGAACTTTTTACTAAATACTAATAACTTTATTTTAGTAAGTATATTATTAATTAAAGCTATATTAGTAGAGTTATAGAGTATTAAAGTTTAATATATTTTATATTAGGGTGTATATTATATAAACATGCGTATCACGCGCACGGACACGTTAATAACAGCACGAGGGGTCGTGACGCAACAGCACAGGGGTCGTGACGCAACCGATATCTTGGACCGTCTCAGCTCAATGAGAGCAAGAATTGGAGAATCTGTTTCGTTGTTCTCTGCCTCTAACGAAGAGATCTTTCGTGGGACCCGTCAACACGCATGGTGTGAAGCGGACTGGATGCGCCATCCGGGTTACACCATTGCTAAGCTGGTGCTTGGCGGCAAGCTTCGCCGGCGCAAAAACAACCGCGACTGATACACAGAGAAGGCCGCGCTCGTTACAGCCAATGTAGGGTACGTAGAGCACCATAAGCCCTAGTAAAGACCGTCTCTCGTGTCTAATCAGCTTGACGGGTCTGATGGATGCATGGCACGATGTGGAGAACCCCGGCTAAACATTGCGTATGCGCAACTACAGGGCACAGAGGGCGCATAAACCGATGGCGGTTCGTTACAACGACGAGAGCGACCTCAAGACAACGACCGCTGCTTTAAATCGTCCACGTGCAAAACCCACACTCCAGAGCATTTGCCCCGCAGAGCGACGGTGGCGGCCCAGCCGAGACTGGCGCTTTGGTCGAGACGAATACGCAGTGCAAGCCTGTAAGCTTACCCGGGATGTTTTTGGAATTGGATAACGCATCAGAACCGGCGCTGGTAGGCGTACGTCCAACCCACAGCAGGCTCTCACAGGTCCTACGGCTCGCGAACAACACAAGGCGCGTCAAGATTGTCATTGACGGCGACGGTTCGGAGATGCCTTGGGAAAGTGGACCAAGGGAGCCCCCATTCGCTGGAAAATCGCACATGTGCATATACTAATCGATTTCATGTTCAACTGCAGCCGAGAAACCACAGAGACTGCGTCGTCCGAGGGTAAAGGGGCTATCAAGTTGCCAACAGCTCCGTCCCTTCTAATTAGTGTCGCTGCCCCAGGCCCACGCAATGGGTATAGTGCCGGCGGGTAATCACTGCCCCCGACAGACATCAACAGAAGTAAGCATGCACCATCCACGTTTCTGAGTCGATGAATAGGGAGGATAGGGATATCCACCTGTACGAATGGCATGGGCATGATGGATGCTTGGGGGCTATTGCCGCAAAGCTGCATGACATAGCGCAACTCTCCAATTCTACCATGCGGTGGTAGCTGGACCTCAATCGTATATAGAATAGGCGGTTGTGCAGTGCCGTGGTCCACAAATCGCTCTAGTTGTTCAGCCCCAAACAAAGAGACTGCGGCATCCCGGTGAATCTCGCAAAATCCGGTTCCTCTATGCGCCCGAGGTAGATGGCACTCTCGAAATGCGGTACATGATAGAGTCCCGCCAATTAGCAGGCCTCTTTCAAATGTGTTGTGCCACTGGTACGGGGGGTTGATGGGTTGGTTGGTGAAAGCCTTGATGTCAACTCTCTCGAAAGGCTTTGTAGGAAGTGTGTCGAATTTGATCTGGTAGTCCTGCTCCAACAGGCACGTGCAGAGAAGGTTTATCGTTGAGTACAGATCCCACCTGTTGTCTTGAAAATGTCCCTCATGTCTGGCAAGAGCGCCAGGAGACACAACATCGCCGAATCTAGTCATCGCAGGTGTGAATACGGCCAGGTGTTGATATATACGGGGTAACCATTGCACCTCTAACGGTTGGTGCATGCCGAGAAGGTTGCAGTCGGAGAAAACAATAGCGGGCGAAAGGTCGAATGCTTTTCGAAGTGTAGGATAAGCATGCTCGTTCTACGGCAGCTTATTAGCTACGCCAAGCAAGCTGGACTTCTGAGCAGTAGCACATCCTAGTAGGTCTAGAGCAACTGGCACCAGCATCCTCCTCTTCAGAGTCGTAACCATCGCAACGAAATCTTCGATCCTTTGGCTGGGGTGGTTCATGTTGAATTGTAGAAAAGTGATGTATTATAGAAGCAGCAGCCAAGCTGCTATAGAGCTATTTAACAAGCTAGACTATTATATAATTGAATTAGCTAATCCAATATAGATTACCTAATTTAATAGTCCCCTTAATTAGTGTTATAGATAGCAGATTTAATAGCTAGTACTAGTTCCCTAGAATAATATCTAATTACTTAATTAAGAAATAATTAAGTAATTAGAAATATTCTTAATTAAGTAATTAGTAATAGTAATAATAGAATAACTAATTAGCTTAACAATCTAATAACTATAGTAGTAGTTAATTACTTAATTAGTAGTATAATAGTTAATTAAATAGAAATAATTAATATAATTTAGGATAATTAATATAATTTAGGATAATTAATATAATTTAGGATAATTAATATAATTTAGAATAATTAATCTAATAGAAAGTAGTTAATTAAATAGAAGGTTATTAATTAGATAGAAGGTTATTAATATAAGAGAGGTAAGTAGATAGGAAGCTTAAGGCGTAAGAAATAGGAGTATAGGATTATATTAAGATAAAATAAATTCTTATAGAGCTCTATAGCTCCGTAAGGAGTATATATACTACTAGGTCACGTAAGT